>JALIGW010000001.1:237203433-237255933 GCA_023053685.1 Diadophis punctatus similis | reverse complement strand
TTCTTCTTATGACATCAGTCCTCTGAGTAAAGCAACCAGAACCACACTTTTCTAACCTTTTGTTATCAAGGAATGGTATCCATCTCAAGAATATACTTCAGATGGAATATTCTGTCAATCTTACATTCCAAATCCACTGCAGTTATCAAGGCTTTCCATTTAAGTTTAGTCAATTTGGGTTGTTTAGAGTAAATTCCTGAACTGATGATGTCAAGGTGATGAGAAATGTTAATTCTATTTGAATTGTTAGTGGTTCATGGCACCACAAAGTTTGAGAATCTCATTCTTACTGGTATAGCTGGGACTCGCCATATATTTTTTTGTCTTCACTGAAATGATACAGCTTTTTTTGAAGGCATACTGGTACTTCCTGATGATGAATTACTTCGATATTTCCCATTTTGAAGGACTAATGTAATGAATTTTTGTCAGAACCTGTTATTGCCTAATTTAGATAACATTTCTAGTGGTAGATTTTGATGATGCAGATGTAACCATATGAACAATCCTTGGAATGACAATACATGAGAAGGTTTCCAGGAAGACTCCTAACATGAGGATGGATACAGCATATTGTTCAGTAGGGATGGTTTTACAGCTTTGTTTTACCACTGCCCGGCTATTCATTACAAAAAGAAGTTTTAAAAAGTGTATTTTCTGAAAGGCCACATTTTCAAGGTCAAATAAGATCCTGAAGTGACCTCTTTCTGCCTTTCCTTGTTAAATGTTTCCTTTAGTAACTACTTAATGGAATTGACATTAAGAAATCCCAGACAAGTCAGTAGTAACTATTGACTTTGGAACCTCCTTCTCTCCCCCCACCCCCCATTGCAGGCTAGCAGAGGAGAAGAATGGTGGTTTATGGAGCTAAGTAGGGTAATTTACTCCTTGATGCATCCTCATAATTCTCAACGGGAGATACAACTAAAGCTATACATTCAGATTCAGATATATCATTAAGTACATAACTAAGGATGAATTCTCACATTACAAACATGCAATGCACGAATACTTTAACAATTGGGGTATATGAACTATGGATTCTCTATCTCAATTTTGCACTATTTGTTTTACCACTGCCCGGCATTTTATTCTCCTGTTCAGCTAGACCTGAGATCAACTTAGGATGACTACATAGCTTAAGTAACAGAGGATATTCCTCCATTTGAAACAGTCCATTTGAAGTCAAGTTTCAAGACAAAGAGCCATAGACTGGAAGGGGGAACAAGGCATTCAACATTTCAATCAACAGTAAGACATTTGACAGCTGGTGAATGTGTTGGCCTGAATTCATCAAAAGTGATTTCATACAGTGGAATAGTGTTTGGCTGAGGGCTATCCCAAGAAGATACAAACTGTTAATTCACTTTGGTGAATTCACATGTTTAATAGTTACCGTATATACTCGAGTATAAGCCGAGTTTTTCAGCCCACTTTTTGGGCTGAAAAAAGCCGCCTCGGCTTATACTTGAGTCAGTTAAAAATTTCACTTGGAAATTTTGCTGCCGCTGCTGCTGCCTCCTCCTTTCCTCAGCGAAAAGCAGTGGGAGCCGAAGGGGAGGCTCCGTCGCCGCAACAGCCCCAGACCTCCGATCCTGAAGCTCTGCCGGCCGCCTCCTTTTCTCGCCTCCCGCCTCCCCTTCGGCTCTGCCGGCAGAGCTTCAAGGCTCCTGAACGGTGAGGAAAGGAGGAGGCAGTGGCGACGGCAGAGCCAAAAAGCGGCGGGAGGCAAGGAAAGGAGGCGGCGAGCAGAGCCTCCCCTTCGGCTCTGCCAGCCGCTTCCTTTCCTCGCCTCCCACCGCCCCTTCGGCTCTGCCGGCAGAGCTTCAGGGCTTCTGAAAGGTGAGGAAAGGAGGAGGCAGTGGTGACGGCAGAGCCAAAAAGCGGCGGGAGGCAAGGAAAGGAGGCGGCGAGCAGAGCCTCCCCTTCGGCTCTGCCAGCCGCTTCCTTTCCTCGCCTCCCACCGCCCCTTCGGCTCTGCGCGCGGCGGGGAGAGCTGCGAGACGCGCCTTAAGAAAAAAAAGCTAGGATGATCATGATGAGACTGACAGCACCCAATCATGGACAAACCCAGGAGGGTTCAACGCAGCCTGGATTGTTTCCTATTCCTGCTTGTAACAACGATATGTATAATGACATCATGTCTATTTTAAAATGGAACGTCCTAGATACATTCATATACCGGTATAACAGGAACTGAAAAGGAAACCAAATCATTTAGAGGAAAAGGATTGAATAAAGCAAGGACTTCAACTTGCTTATTGAGAACCCCTGGACTATTACAATAAACACACTGTTCATTTGCCAAAACTCATTTAAGCTTCCCCACACCCAACCACGTTTTCCTGCCAACCCTATGTCAGCTTGGATCATTAGCCATTATTAGCCTGAGACAAATACTATCTACAGATAATAATCTCATTCATGAAGTCTACATAACTAAAGCACAGCCTCCCCCAAGTCTTCTTGTGTTTTCCACTGACTTAAATAGGACTTAAACCTTCTAAATCCCCAGTATAAAATGGGATATTCTTTACTGTTACACAAAATTTTATTGCTTGTGAATTCCTACACAAAAGTAACAATATACTGTAAGTCAAGTTTTTTTCCTAGAGAAAGGGAGAAGACTACCTTCAATAACATGATTTAGCATTGTAAGGTTCTACAATATGATTAGTGTTACTGTACTGTTTTCAAATACCTTGATTCTAAAATCATACAGACCAACAACAGTTCAATGCCATCACTTCTAAATCATCCTAACGTGAAGGTTATTTATTTATTTATTTATTTATTTATTTATTTATTTATTTATTTATTTATTTATTTATTTATTTATTTCAAATTATATGACTGCCCATCTCATCTGCAAATCTGAGTGGCTAAGAATTAAAACATCAATATAAAAAATAATTTAATAACACCTAAAAAAATCGATCAAGACACTACAAGTAAGATTGCAAAAAATTAAGGCATTTGGATTTATTGTTTTGCTAGGGCAAATTAACAGAACTCACAAAGAAAAGATTCAGTCCAGAGATAAACAAAACATAGACTTGCAAAAGAAATCCTATCTGACTGATCCCAAAAGAGACACTTCTGTCAGATTCCTTAAAAGAGACAGCTTAATTGATCTCTATTAAAAATAATGTAGAACATATAGACCACTATTAGATTAATCAGAACAGATTAATGAAAATAAAAGTCATTTCAGAATATTTCAATTACTTAAGATAGTTCAAACCTGAATTTACGATGAAATAAATGCCTCTCTTCAATTCAAATTGAATAAAACTCCATGGACATATCGAAATAATTTCCTTGGCAACAACACAGCAGTGGCTTGTCATTGCCTTCTTCTGGGATATTTTTTTAAAAAATTAATATTTACTGTTTTTCTTTGAAATAAATGTTCAAAAACATTATTGGTATCTATTTTTATTTTTGAAATTTACCGGTAGCTGCTGCATTTCCCACCCTAGGCTTATACTCGAGTCAATAACTTTTCCAGTTTTTTTGTGGTAAAATTAGGTGCCTCGGCTTATATTCGGGTCGGCCTATACTCGAGTATATACGGTATTTTCATTCAAGATGACTAACTCAGCTTCCACATTGTGCAGCAGTTTGCAGAAGTGAAGAAAATTGGCAATGTTTGTTTGTTTGTTTGTTTGTTTGCATGTACACTCAATAGCTTTTCTCTGCATAGTACTGCAGTGTAGCGGTGTTGGATAGCAACTTTCAGAATTGCTAGTATACTGTTCAATGATTATCTGTGGTATCTGACATCTCCTCCCATCTCCAGCAGCTGATTACTGTCCTGGCAGCCTTTTTTGTTCTCAGCTGCTGGGAATCTATGTTCTCTACTGGTTCTTGTTTTTTATAAACTTGTGAATGATCCAAGGATGATTGGTTCAGTCAATGAACTATCCTCAATCCAAGAAGCTTATTTTCCATTCAACCCTTGCATTTACAATTGGCACTTCTAAAATTTCCGCCCACTTTGCTTCTCTCCATCCCACCCTTAGAATTTCAAAACTCACTTTTTCTTTCCTTTGTTTTTTTAAGTTGCACAAAGAAGCATTGCTACTTGGTTTCTATGAAGTTGAATCCACCAGTTCTTTTTTTGCTGCAGGGTTTCTATGGATCCATAACGAACAAGGAATGAAAGAACAATCAGCTGCCTCTTGTTTTGATTATGATGGTACCATAAGAGAAAAAGAATTTTCAAAAAGGTCTCTGTTAGTTCAAAAGAGATTATTTGGGATGGGAAGGTGGAGGCACCCATGAGGTTTGCAAACATCTGGGAAAGCAAAAGAAAGGCATGGAGATTAGTGGAAAAAAAGCAGGCACTGGTAGCCCAGTCCATATACGAGTCAGCTAGCAAAGCTTTCCTTCCCTGCATGGATGAAAAGGATAAGACAGCCTTCCAGAAAAATATGAGTCTCCCATATGATGTTGCATTGAAGAGAATCTGCTTTTATTCAGACTTAACCATGACATCTGAGGCATAGACTTAGATCATTTGTGTGTTGGGGAGTAGCAGTAAAACAAAGCATTGCCCTAAGGCAGGGGTGTCAAACTCAAGGCCCGTGGACTGGATTTGGCCCACGGGGGTACTTAGATCTGACCCACAGGGCTGCCCTGGAAACAGCAAAGGACCGGCCCATGGTGCCTCTGCCAGCAAAAATGGTGCTCGGGAGGGCCGTGCGCGGCTCCCCTGGGCTTCATTTTTGGCTGCAACAGCCTCCTGCAGCCCTCTGCCAGTGAAAACGGAGCTCAAGAGGGCTGCATGCGGCCCTCCCGAGCTCCGTTTTCTCTGGCAGAGAGCTGCAGGAGGATCCTCCCAGTCCCACCCAGGCCACCACAGATGCTCCCAACACGAGTGATGTCGAGCTGCCCACACATATCCTGGCAATGCCCCCCCCCAACTCCCTAAGGTCAAATACAACCCTGATACGGCCCTCAGTGAAATTGAGTTTGACACCTCTGTCCTAAGGGCTCTGAAATTCTCAAATCATAAGTGTTTCTAATCATGATATTGGTTGCTCCAGAAGAATTAAAATATATACATAATACTGGTAGTAATAATGTCCTTTGAAGAAGCTATGTTGGTTGTTTCTTATCAGCAATGTTTGTTCACTTTTCATCATTATTTGAGATAGAAATTTATTTATTTATTTATTTATTTATTAAGAGTTCTTATAGGCCGCCCAATCCCGTAGGACTCAGGGTGGCTTACAGCAGAGATTAGAACTACACATTAAAATAGCATCTAAAAACATCATATTTCGATTTAAAAAAAAGAAAAACCATTCATACATGGGGGAGTCGTCTCTTCACCCCGTCTGCTGGAAGAGCCATGTTTTTACTGCCTTGCGGAAGGCCAGTAGGGTGGGGATAGTCCGGATCTCTGGCGGGAGTTGGTTCCAGAGAGATGGGGCTCCCACAGAAAAAGCCCTCCCCCATGGACCCGCCAGCCAGCATTGTTTGGCAGACGGGACCCGGAGGAGGCCCTCTCTGTGGGACCCAACTGGTCGTAGGGAGGCATGTGGCAGGATGCGGTCCCGAAGGTAACCTGGCCCTGAGCCATGTAGGGCTTTAAAGGTCAAAACCAACACCTTGAATTGCGACCGGAGACTAATGGGCAGCCAATGCAGCTGGCGGAGGATGGGTGTTACGTGGGTGTATCTCGGTACACCCACCACAGCTCGCGCAGCTGTATTCTATACCAATTGTAGTCTCCGGATGCTCTTCGAGGGTAGCCCCATGTAGAGCCCGTTACAGTAGTCAAGCCGTGAGGTGACAAGGGCATGAGTGACTGTGAGTAAAGCCTCCCTCTCCAAGTAGGGTCGCAACTGGTGCACAAGGCGGATCTGTGCAAAGGTCCCCCTAGCCACAGCTGAAAGATGTTGCTCCAATTTAAGCTGTGGATCTAGGAGGACACCCAAATTGAAATTAGGTTGATGGGAGAGATTTGTTTTTCTGGAAACTTCTGGATCAATTTTAAGAATTGAAATGGTTTTGACCACCTTCCGGTCTTCCAGGAATAGGTCTTGGGTTGTTTTTTTTAAAATCAGTGGACATTTTAATTAATATCTGAGGTTTTTTGCCACTACCACTCCCCTTCCTCAGTAGCCTGTTGACTGGACTTTATTATGTACCCACATTCGAGATATTTCTACATTATACAACAACACATTTGTCATTTTGTGGTCACTAGAATGTTTAAATATAGATGAAAATCACATGATCTGAGTTCATGTAACTATCATCTCAGAAGCTACCCTCAAAGATGCATATACATACCGTATTTGGTGCACATTTAATTTTCCAGAAAAAAACACTGTCAATTGCTGCTTGTCTAATGCATACTTTATATTTGTATGTATGTTTTGGTTATGGTGCCAGCTATTTCTAACTGACATAGTCTTGTTGCCTCTTCTT
This sequence comes from Diadophis punctatus similis, assembly GCA_023053685.1. Lineage (NCBI taxonomy): Eukaryota > Metazoa > Chordata > Lepidosauria > Squamata > Dipsadidae > Diadophis > Diadophis punctatus. The sequence goes on along the minus strand of JALIGW010000001.1, from coordinate 237,249,489 downwards.
GGCTTGTTCAGGTCTATCACATTACAAACTATTGTTTCTACAGGCTATAGTAGTGAATACCATACTAGTATACTGTTCACTAAGAAATTCTTAATTCTCCCTGACCTTTTTCTTATCAGAGAAATACTGTCCACAATTGTGGAACTAACAGTTGTATACCTCATGCCACTTGAAGAGAGACCGAAGGAGCTAAACATGCTTAACCATGAAGACCGAGGATCGATACGATAGCAACTTACAATACCTGAATGGATGTCACACAGAAGCGGTTCAACAACTTTTCTGTATCGTTCCAGAAGGCAGGAAATGGAACAACAGATTTAAGTTACAGCGAGGCAGATTTCAATTGAATGTCAGAAATCTCTTCCTGCCAGCAAGAAGATATTTGAGAATGGATCCATGAGGTACAGTATGGCTCCCTTTCACTGCGATGCCTATTCAACCATCTTGTGGGGAGGCTTTACATGGATTCCTACACTGAGTAAAGAGTGAGTGACTTAATGACCCACCCCAATTCTATGATGCTATAATTTCATATTGCAATTTCCGATCACATTTTATAATGTATAGCAAAAGAAAATTAATATGCGAATGGACAATGTACTATGCAAACTAGGGATAAACGCATCTGACAATGCTTATGTATCAATATGGTCCTATTACCAGGATTCATCTCTAATCAAGGATGAATCTATGCAATAGTTCGTTTCAATTATCCCCATCTTTTCTTTATTCTATTTTCTCTCAAAACTGGAGAGAATTTTACAGGATACCAATATACCAATATACTAGGGATTTTTTTACTCATTATTATGTATTAATTTACAATTCAAGACCAAACTGGCAAACATGAAAGCATATACAGTAATTAAACATTTCATATACTGTATATAAATTCCATAAAAGCCAAAAACAATCAAAGCTCTGAGAAAGGGATCAGCCGATCCCTATAAGCCAAAGCCATAAATATTTTGTCACTGTCCTTGATTACATTTAGAAATTGGTGAGTTAAAGGAAAAGCAGTGATCTCCCCATTGTCAGGAAAACTGAACCTTATAATAATAGAGATAATACATTTTAAGATTTATAAGCCATTCTTTAATAAAACATAGGATACAGATTCAACCTTCATGTTTGAACATATACAAATATGATTTTTTCATGGGAAATTGAAATAAGGGGAAGGGAAGGGAAGGGAAAGGAAGGGAAGGACTCATTGTCAGGATAATACTGTAACTTGCAAACTAAATGCAGATGAAATAACCCCACATAAATCTCTCTTTCAACTTCTGTCTTAATATTTTTGCAAGTGTTATTAATGCAAATGCCCTTGCTAATGTGTCACTTGGCTAAAACATCCAATATGTGATGTCACCAGCACTGCTTTGAATGTAATTATAGCACTTGTCTAGTTAGTTATCACCCTTTCATTCACCCTTGGGAAAAGGAAAGACCCAGAGAATGGACCGTCTGTTTTCTTTCTTTATCAAAGCTTCTGTGTCTACTTGAGCAAACTTAACAAAGACTTACTGAAAGCTTTCTGAAATCATTCCTGAAATATGGTGTATAATCTCCAGAGATTAACTCTGTGACAAAATTTAAATGCAAGTTTAATTTGGCACCTTCCACTTAGCTGATTCCAAACACATAAAAATGCTTCAGTTAAGTACTTAAGATGACATTTAATTGGTCTCAAATATGATACCACTCTGTCTAAAATCTTTGTGCTGCTTAAAAACTCTAATCACTGCTTTTCAAGCAAGGGTAGATTTACTCCAACTTGGGCATATAAAAGCTTTAAAGTGGTACCCACCCAAAGGAAAGGAATACATTGCTTCTCTCACAAATTCTCTATACGTTCTATAGAAACAAGGAACAAAATAGATGTGTGTGAGAGAATGGGCCTTTCTCTACTACTGAGTTATATAACATGCTGAACATCCATCCTTAGGACCGCAGAAAACTATACCAGAAAGAAATGTGATGCTCCCTTTCCTTTATTATCTCTGTCCCCAGTCACTGTAGTCTCTTGACTTCCCTCCAAGAGAAATGGGTGACAAAACTTAACAGATTTTACCCACCTTGAAACTGCTGTTGGATGATGTCAGAAAAGGAATAGGAGACTGCTCTTTAGCATTTATTCAGTTAAGGCTGGTTTAAGCCTTTCTCACTCATGATCTGGATATGAGATGAAGGTAACACCATGGAAACAAGAAGAGAAAATTGCATGATCAAGGAAGGATGGTGCCATGCAGGGGCGGGTTCCTAATTTTTTTACTACCATTCTGTGGGCATGGCTTATTTTGTGGGTGTGGCTTGCCAGCCATGTGACCGGGTGGGCGTGGGCCTCGGGAGCTTGGCAGCGGCCGGAGAAGCAGGGGGCATTGCCCACCCACAACGCAGCCCCCCGCAGTGGGAGCAGGAAGACCGCGGCAGCGATTCTTCTAGGAGGCTCCGTCCGGCCTGAATGCTTCTCCCCATTCGATGATCCTAGGCTCCTGCCGCCCGTTCCCCCTCCCCTCAGCAGCTCGAGAAGCCTCAAACGTGCGAAAATGCCTGGGATCATCACCACGCATTTGTGGCTTCTCGGACTGCTGAAGGGAGGGGAACTGAGATAGGTCCTGCTGCCCATTCCCTCTCCCCTCAGCAGCTCGAGAAGCCTCAAACATGCAAAAATGTCTAGGATCATCACTGCACGTTCGTGGCTTCTTGGACTGCTGAAGGGAGGGGAATGGAGATAGCTCCTGCCACCCGTTCTTTCAGCATCTCACGCACTCCCTCAGCCATCCTCCCCTGCTTGGACTCACTGTGCATGCGCAGTGCCGGAAGCTCGGCTTCTGGGCATGCGCAGAAGAAAATTTTTTTAAAAATTTAAAAAAATTTTTTAATGGTGGCGCCCAGGCACCAGCAACCGACTGCACCGGTACTATAACATCACCAGCAGGCCGCTACCGGTGCTATAGAGTGGACCGCACCAGTAGGAACCCACCACTGGTGCCATGTTTAAATGCAAGGGAGGATTTGGCCTAGGAGTGTGTTATTTCTAATCATATGAATAAATAGCCAAAGAAATAAAGTGCTAGTTCTTGCATGAGATAGCAAGATATGGAAAGATATTTGAGCCTTCTTCAGCTTGCTGTCTTTCAGATGTATTGGCATTGCAAGTCTTAGGATAACCATGGCAGCTGGGAATTCTGGCATTTCCAATCTCTACAGATCTGGAGACTGCCACTCCGGTAAAACAGATATTTAAAAAGTCTTAGCTTACCAGTCTTGAGATGGTGTTTTCCTGATTCTATTTTAGAGTAATTTATTACTGATACATTGTTTTGTTTTAGAACAAAAGTATATTCTAACTGCTTTGGGTGTTTTGTAGAGTTGCCTATTTCTAGTTAGTAGAAAAATGAAAGAAGATAAAAAATAAAGAATACAGTCTTGTTTTGAGTCCCAAGTAGTGGAGTAGAACCCAAAATACTAAGGACGATCTAATGACTCAAAGGGAGAATGTATTTTTGTTGACTCCATCCTTCCTCTACAATTCATTTTGACCATTGAAATTTCTTTGGAGGGTTAGGAAATCCTTAAAATGTGAGAGGTGGAGGTGAGAACTGTAGTGGGAAATTGGTTGTAATTAATCATGTGCTATCACATTGGTCTTGACACTTAGTGATCACAGAGAAAACACCTGTCCCAGGATGATCTATTCCCAACCTGGCCCTTCAGTCCTTTCAGTGGTGTGCTATCATTGCTGTAATCAAGCCCATTTACCTAGTTGTTGGTTGTTCACTTCTTTCCACTTTTCCCAGCATTATAGAATTTTCAAATGAGCTAGGTCTTCACATAATTTATTTATTTATTTATTAAAATTTCTATGCCGCCCAACTCCCGGAGGACTCTGGGCGGCTAACAACAGGTATAGAAACATATAATCAATAAAAGCGATTTTTAAAAAAACCGTTAAAATACTATCAATATTTTAAAAAGAACTTTCACTCATACCCCGCCTGCCGGAAGAGCCAAGTTTTTATTGCTTTACGGAAGGCCAGCAGGGTGGGGATAATCCTGATCTCCGGAGGGAGTTGGTTCCAAAGGGAGGGGGCTCCCACAGAGAAGGCTCTCCCCCTCGGCCCCGCCAACCGGCATTGCTTGGTCGATGGGACCTGGAGGAGACCAACTCTGTGGGACCTAACCGGTCATAGGGAGGTATGCGGCAGGATGCGGTCCCGAAGGTAACCTGGCCCTGAGCCATGTAGGGCTTTAAAGGTAACGACCAACACCTTAAATTGGATCCGGAGACTAATGGGCAGCCAATGCAGCTGGCGGAGGATCGGTGTTACGTGGGTGCATCGGGGTACACCCACCATAGCTCGTGCAAATCTAACTCTGATGGGTTTATCTATGATTCACTTGTTTGTTTTCTTGGCATATCTTTTAGCTTGGTTTCATACTTGCACATGGGCAGTTTATGATTTGTTCCACAGTCAGTCCCTGGCCACAGCTTTGCTTTTATAATTGAGCATCTTCCAACTTCCGGTGGTGATGTCGAGGCAGTTTAGAGGGGGAAGGATGAGCTCTGTCCTTTTGTGCCTGGGGACCCTTCGAAGGTGTGCTGTGTTTGGAGGACCACGCGAAATGGAGGGGAAGCCCGGGGGACAGCGAGGTGGAAAGCAACTGCCTGCTGGAATGAGGGAAACCCTCTTTAGCCCGGCACGAATGCAATCTGTCATATCACTTTGACATGGTGGACCCGAGGCCGCGATAACCACATTAGTTTGGAGAGTGAGACAGTGAATAGCAGTCTGTGCTCATTTTTGTTGGTGAGGACTTCCATATGGGCAGGAATTGAAACTATTGAACTGAGTAATTTGAATGAAATTGGGCAAACAAAATGAAGCTCCGGCAAAAAAAACTTAGCGGCGACTGAAAGAAAAGAGCTGAGATCTATTTGAAAATAGTATTGCTGAGAAGTAACAAGGCTAAAAGATATCAAAAGAGAGAGTGAAAGAGATAAAAACGTAAGAAAATAGTGGACAGTAAAAAAGGAGTAGGAGAAGGACAAAATCTACGTTGCAGCAAGAGATATAGAGTATGAAAGGGATGCTCAAAATCGGAAAAGGGACAGGAGATCAGGAAGAATACAAAGGAGAAAGACAAAAAGTTTGGAAAGGACTAAGAGAATTGAAGGCTAACGGATCGTGCTGTGGAGGAAAGTGTTAGATCAAGGAGACTTGTGTTAAAGAAAGGACAGCGTTTTGAGTAATCCGGGGAAATTGGAGAGGCGAGAGAGGACGGAGAAAACGGAACTCTAGTGACTAAGCAGAAAAACGGATAGAGGAGGAGTGGATTGTGAAGTTGATAGCACGAAACATACTGGAAGTTTAAGAGAATAAAAGACTTAAACAACAGAGTTGCTGAACTTTGAAAACCAAACTGACTGACTTACTGTATAATTTGGCTAACAGCGAGATGTTCCTCGATCAAAGAAGACAACTATGGGAAATTAATACAAAAAATAAAAACAGATTTGGAAAGATGGGGAACATTACAATTATCTATACTAGGTCGAATTACAACCATCAAAATGAACATTTTACTGAAATTGCTCTATCTTTTCTAAACTATACCCATAAAATTAGATTTTTTTTTTACAGATTTGAATAAAATTACAACAAAATTTATTTCGGCAGGTAAAAAAGCAAGAATAAAATTAATAGATCTTCAGGATGATAGAAGCAGAGGTGGGATGGGGCTCCCTGACTGGCGACTTTACTACAAAGCAATTCTGGTATGGGTTAAAGAGTGGATTAATCTAAGAAATAAAAATTTACTAACATTGGAAGGGCATGATCTACAAAAAGGTTGGCATGTCTTCCTATGGGACAAAGAGAAAAAAACTGCATACTTATTTTATAAGACACAAAATTAGAGAAGCTTTGATGCAAGTATGGCAAGAGATTAAAAGAAAACATTATATGAAAATCCCTCGGTGGGTAGCCACAATGGAAGCGATAACCCACCCCAACACTTTGGATATAAATAAAATGGTTAAATATCAGCAACTTCTGGATAGACAAGGGAATTTAAAAAGTAGACAAGAATCGGAAGATCAGGGTATAATTTTAGATTGGTGGCCATATATGCAAATTCAATCACGATACAAAAAAGATAAAGAAGAATATGGATTTGAAACGGTCCCACAACAATTAGATAAAATATTGATTGGCCCGGATGAAAAATTAATTACAAAAAAATTATAAATATTTATTAGAATTTGACAGAGCAGAAGATATAGTGAAAGGAGTCATGATAGCATGGGCAATATTGGGCAAAGTATACAATTAGATGAGTGGGGGGGGGAATCTGGAATAGGAATTACAAAATAACTAAATCGGCAAAATATAAAGAGAACCAGCACAAAATGTTTTATCGATGGTATATGGCACCCGATAGATTAGCGAAGATTTATCCAAATCTGGAACCAAACTGATGGAAATGTAGACAAAGGCAAGGTACCTTCCATCATACATGGTGGTTATACATGGAAACAAAAAAATATTGGGTAAAAATTCATAGATGGATACAGGAAATAACAGGCTTCCAAGTAGAATTCACTCCAGAGAATCACAAAAGGGGAATATAACAAAACAACTCTCTCTCTCTCTCTCTCTCTCTCTCTCTCTCTCTCTCTCTCTCTCTCTCTCTCTCTCTCTCTCTCTCTCTCTCTCTATATATATATATATATATATACACATATATATATACAGTATGTGTGTGTGTGTGTGTGTGTGTGTGTGTGTGTGTGTGTGTGTGTGTGTATATATATATATATATATATATATATATATATATATATATATATATATATATATATATATATATATATATATATATATATATATATATATATATATATATATATATATATATAACAGCAGCAAGAATTGCGTTTGCGCAATGTTGGAGACAAAAGAAAAATAAAAATAAAAATAAAAATACAATAAAAATCTATTTAAAAAATAATTGAGCATCTTCCTCCTCCTTGTACCAATAATATAGTTAATTGAACTCCTGTGCCCTCCATCCTGTGACATCCATGTATTTAGTATCTTTTTGATTGTTTGAAAACTCTTAACAGTGAAGATGCCCTTGGATTGGCAGAAACTGATGACTCATTCTCCTGCTTTGTTTCAATTTCCTAGGCCCTACAGCCCATCTACATTTTCCTCTTTCTAATTTCCAATTTTAGCATTCCAGTTTTCCAACCACAAGCAGCACATCTTGCTTTCATGATCTGTTGATTTCAGATTGAACTTGACCATAAAACACATCAACATCCTCTTCTTCTGCATCAGTGGTTGCAGCATAATCTTGGATATCTGTCATATTAAAAGCTTGTCCACAAAGTTTAATTGATATTATTGGGTCACTGACTACATGGTATGCAAGTACTGTCCTTGCTAAATCCTTCCTGACTATGAAAGCAATGCCATTCCTTTTTTGTTGTTCATGTCCTAAGTAGTAAATTGTATGATAGTCTGACTGAATGTAAAGATATCAATGCATTGTCAATTAATTTCATCTTTCACTGTGTTGAGTTTTCCCATGTTTCTGCTTCTTATGTGCCAGATTCTCACTGTAATTCTATCTTTGCAGCTCTGGATTTTCTTTTCTTGCGTGGCAACATAAGTAACTAGACACCTGGAAGGCATTAATGTAGCCACATCATAAATATCATTAATACTCTAAAAGATCTTCTGCTGTCTCTCAGTAGCACGTTGAGTGCTACCTAACGTGAGGGGTCACCCAACACTATATTGTCAAATGCTTTATATTTATTCTTTTTTTTCTTGATAAAGCCTTCTCCTATTATATAAAACAACGCCTTTATCACTGTCATTTCAGCATTTACTTATATTGCTGCTGACCACTATACAGTAGGTACTTGCTTGCTTCATGATTTGGGTGATCTTGCTGGAAGTATATACCTGTGAGGTACATTATGGTGTTCTTCACTCATTCCTCTCAGGAAACTTCTGCCACAGTGAAGCAGCATAGTAAAATTTGTGAGGAGGAAAAGAAAAAGGAATCGACAAAACTGAATGTCCCTGTCATTTTCATCAGTGAAGGAGTTTCCAATAGACTCAAATTCCTTCTCCTAATGGAAGGCATGCTTCCATTCCTGCACAAACACTGGATTCAACCCCAAACGTTAACGGTACAATTTTACATATGTTTACTCAGAAATACATCTCAATGACTGTTTACTCTGAAGTAAGCAGGTATGAGATTGTAGCCTTAGGTCATTTCCACACTAGTGACTTTTAATGCTTTATTGCATCACCCAGCCATTGAAGAATGATATAAAGCCTGTCTGGATTATGTTATTTGGGCATAGCAATGGTTGGGTGACTCTAGAAGATGCTATAAATTTACAAAGTGTATTTTGGATTGTGGCTTCAGGCTGCATAAACCATGAATGGCAAAGATGGTGTTATTACTGTGTAAACAGATTGGGTGTGCTGATGTTCCAATGAGCTCTTAAAACATATACATGCAATTTTGAGGTAGAACATGAATGTATGAACAGTTGGTTGATTGTTTCTCTGAAATAATACCCACACAGCTGATTTCCTTGTCCAACTGCCCCAAATATTCTTCTAACCAAGTGAAAAAATGTATACGATATATATATATATATATATATATATATATATATATATATATATATATAGAGAGAGAGAGAGAGAGAGAGAGAGAGAGAGAGAGAGAGAGAGAGAGAGAGAGAGAGAGAGAGAGAGAGAGAGAGAGAGAGAGAGAGAGAGAGAGAGAGAGAGAGAGAGAGAGAAAGGTTAAATAGCCAACATGCATCTGATGATTTAACCATCTTTAAAGGGCAACCCATTTATCTGAACCATGGGAGTTATCCCTATAGCCAAAGCAAGTTTCCTATCCATCAATCCAAAATGATGTTTGAACAATGAGGGATACTTTAGAAAAATACTTTTAATGTTAATTCGATTCAAGAAATCACGATAGGTAGACAGATTGAGATTCCTACCATATCACATTTGGGAAATGAAATTATGATGTGAAAACAGATATACAAAAATATTCCACGTTTATTAAAATGGGGAGGAATTATACAGAAGAGTATGCCAAAAGCTTCTGCACATCATACCAGCTGATTATCTTATGAAATAAGCTGGTGAATGTAGTTTGTCTTCTCAAAATCACATTGCAAATGTCTTGTGCTTGTGACATTGTTGCCTTTCAAATTTTGATAAACAATCCATGAGCAGCCCAAAAATTACATAAAAGTGTTCGTGTGTGTGTGTGTGTTTGTGGGTGGGTGGGTGGGTGTACAGATGAATAATATCCATTCTAGTTAATTCCATAGACTGAGTTTAAAGCAGTATTTCAACTCCATCTTCTCTCTCTACAAGTTATATTAGTATTTGCAATTGACAGTAAGCAACTTTTTATCTAATATCTAAATTGTAAGAGCCAATGCTCAATAATTTGAATTAATTAGAAGATATGAAAGAGGTTTCTGTTTTAAGGCATTTTGGTAATTATTTTTAAATGCACTTTTATATCTACTGATCTATAAATATTGGATTATATTTATGCAAATTAGAGATACCTTCAAAGTGCTATAGATAGTTGCAAGGGTATTTATAGCACAAATCCACAATAAGTGCACCATGCAATGTAGTTCACCCTAGTTTTACCTTATTTTTATAATGTTTAGAATTAAGGGATGTTTTGTTTTATCATAACTTCTTATGACTGAGAATTTTATTTCAGTAACTATCAGGCTGCTCACTTGAAAAGAAATATTCTGTTTAGAATGATGTTGGAATCGGCTTTGGAATTCCTCCTAACCAGGGGTGGGTTCCTCCCGGTTTGGACTGGATCCCCCAAATCAGTAGCGACCCGCTGGTGACATCACTGTCGGTGCCATTCCGTGCGTGCCGCCATCTTTTTTTTTATTTTGTGCAAATTTTTCCCTTTCCGCGGCTTGAAAAAGGGCCCTCCCACCCACCCACGGGTGAATTCTGACCTTTATTTCTTTGCCCAAAGCACAACTGATGAGCTCCTCAGCTGTGTTTGGAGCTAATTCCTGCTTCTGAGCATGCGCGGAAGCCAAATCGCACAAGGGGTGTGATGCGAACTGGTGCGAAGGTAAATGGAACCCACCCCTGCTCCTATCCTTTACTAATAATTTCAGATGTGCTTCCTATCAAGGCCAGTTTACTAGAACATGTGATTAGTCTATGGGACTAACAAAATCAGAAATTAGACCTTTTAACATCCCGGTTTTTTTTTTATTTCAGGGGTAGTGATCCAGTCTCTTTTAGCTGTTGATTAAGTCTACATCCTATCAATTCTTATCATGCGACAATGTTTACAAATTGTAAACTGATAGGCTGGTGGATGGGAGATTCCCCATCTCCTGAGGACATCTTGAATGCCTTGGTAAGACCACACTTGGAATACTGCATCCAATTTTGGTCACAATATAATATAAATATAATATAAAGTATTTATGTTATAAAATATAAAAAAGATGTTGAGACTCTGGAAAGAGTGCAGAGAAGAGCAGCAAAGATGATTGGGGAGCTGAAGGCTAAAACATATGAAGAACAGTTGCAGGAACTGGATATGTCTACTCTAGTGAAAAGAAGAACTAGGGGTGACAAGATAGCAGTGTTCCAATATTTGAGGGGCTGCCACAAAGAAGTTTCCAAAGCACCAGAAGGCAAGACAAGAAGCAATGGATGGAAACTGAACAAAGAGAGAAGCAACCTAGAACTAAGGAGAAAATTCCTGACAATAAGAACAATCAACCAGTGGGTGCTCCAACACTGGAGTCTTTTAAGAAGGGACTGGACCATCATTTGTCTAAAATGGAAAAGGGCAGTGATGGCTAACCTTTTCTGGACCGAGTGCCCAAAGCGCGCATGCGTGCAAATGAACATGCATGTGCGTGTGCATGCCCGAACCCCCAAAATGCAATGCATGCATGGCCCCTGCCCATGCACCCCACCTCCCAAGCACACACACCCATGCATGCACATGCAGCCCCCAGCACACGCCCCGCCCCCCACGCATGTGCGGCAGAGACCAAAAAACCAGCTGGCTGGCGGGAGGCACACATGCATGCGCAGCGGAGCTGAACAGTTCGTGTGTCATCAGAGAGGGCGCTGCATGCCACCTCTGGCACATGTGCCATAGGTTCACCATTACAGGTATAGGGTCTCCTGCTTATGCAGTGGATTGAACTGGAAGACCTCCAAGGTCCCTGCCAACTCTATTATTCTGTGTTCTGAATCTTCTCTTGGTTTTTGAATTCTGCTTTGATCAAATGCCTTTCCAGCACTGGTGTTGATAATGCAATACATGTTGCTTGCCTTAGCTTTCAGTTCTCCTTGACTACATATATTTTTTTCCTTCTGACTTTCTCACCTCCATTGCCAATATGGCCATGTATAGTATTTTTAAAAAATTACGACAAATGGAACGTCGAAATGTTTAGAGTTGTGGTGGCACAATGGTTAGAATGCAGTATTGCAGGCTAATTCTGCTGACTGCCAGCAGCTTGATTCTTACTGGCTCAAGGTTGACTCATCCTTCCACCCTTCCGAGGTCGGTAAAATGAGGACCCAGATTGTTGGGTGCAATGCCACTTTAATACCACTTTATAATGTCTTGGTAAGGCCACACTTGGAATACTGCATTCAGTTTTGGTCGCCACGATGCAAAAAGGATGTTGAGACTCTAGAAAGAGTGCAGAGAAGAGCAACAAAGATGATTAGGGAACTGGAAGCTAAAACATATGAAGAACGGTTGCAGGAACTGGGTATATCTAGTTTAATGAAAAGAAGGACTAGGGGAGACATGATAACAGTGTTCCAATATCTCAGGGGTTGCCACAAAGAAGAGGGAGTCAAACTATTCTCCAAAGCACCTGAGGGTAGAACAAGAAGCAATGGGTGGAAACTGAACAAGGAGAGAAGTAACTTAGAACTAAGGAGAAATTTCCTGACAGTTAGAACAATTAATCAGTGGAACAACTTAACTCCAGAAGTTGTGAATGCTCCAACACTGGAAGTTTTAAAGAAGATATTGGATAACCATTTGTCTGAAGTGGTGTAGGGTTTCCTGCCTAAGCATGGGGTTGGACTAGAAGACCTCCAAGGTCCCTTCCAACTCTGTTATTCTATTCTATTCTAATACCCTGACTCTGTAAACTACTTAGAGAGGGCTGTAAAGCACTGTGAAGTAAGTCTATAAGTCTGTAAGTCTAAGTGCTATTGCTGTTGCTATTTGGACATCATTCAGTGATAGATTGCAGAACCTGAGAAGGAATGAGGACACAAGGGGGGGGGGAGTGACATTTGCCAAGTCTTGTTGAGGACAAACAATATTGGCATAAAACTGAAGACATGTGATCCTAAGGAAGCATTCAGTTATAGGGGAAGAAAAGTGAACAATAGTTTTACTAAATGTAAAAAAAAAGTTAAGTTATTAGAAGAAAATGTTTTCAAAGGAAGAATGAATCAGAGGGAGCCAAAGACCCTTCCTAGCACCCAGACAACTGAAGAGCTGTCCGGCAAAAGACGAGTGGCAAGAAGAAAAAGAAGAGCTGTAAAAGCATTAAGAGGAGGAAACCACAGTGACTTTAGATCGCTTGCATCACTTTCATGTTCCCTGAAACACTTGCTTCTGAAATGCAATTTGCTGCATGGTTAAGCAAGGCTGAGGAATTCCAGATACTTTCCTTGGGCCAATAGTTTCAGTCCTTGAGCTTGCCGCCTTAGTTTAACCTCTGCCTTGGCAAACATTTTTTTTTTAAATTGACTTTTCATGGTTGTTAATTGACTCTACCTGGGAACTGTTTTAAAAGGTTAATAAGTGGCATATAAATATTTGAAATACAAGCACAGAACTGTAAACATTTAGGGTTTCTTGTCTGATTCCTTGCTAAAATAAAGAATATCCATAACTGTTCCTTTAGGTTTTGCTTGAGGATTTCCAGAAAGGGACATTCAGTCACTGAACCAGGGTTATTCCTGCTGTCATGATATTTCTTCTAATGTTCCAATGAAAGCTGTCCTTCTGGGATTAAGTTGCTGAGATCTAAGCTTGCCTCAGATCAGCAGCTTTCAAGAACTCCTCACCTAAACTAGACTTAAAAATAATAAAGGGCAGAGGAAAAGAAAATGTTCTATTTTCTTTCCTCTCACTTTCCTTCCCCCTTTTTGTTTGTGTATGTGTCTTTGTGATTGAGTGTGTATATGTGTATACATATTAAAGCTGTTTAACACTGATGGAAACTTGAAAGCTAGCGTACTTTTTCTTAAAACTGATGTTGGCTTAAAACAAGTTTTGCCTCGGTATAAATTTAACTTTTGTTTTTCACTTCCAAGATCAGGGGTCCTCAAACTTTTTAAACAGGGGGCCAATTCATGGTCCCTCAGACTGTTGGGGGGCCGGACCGGGTGGGCGGGCATGGCTAGGTGGTCATGTGACTGGGCGGGCGTGGCTAGGTGGTCACGTGACTGGGTGGGTGTGGTCAATTTAACAGTCCATTAAACAATGCAAACAAATTAACTTTAATTTGTTTTGCTCCTGGGGGTGTTTTATTTGCTTTTGTTTTCATGTTGCTCTTTTGGTTGACTTTTTTGGTTGGCAATTCTTCTCAGCCCCAAGGAGCTTGAGAAATCTCTCTGTCTCTCTTTTCTCTCTCTCCCTCCCTCCCTCTCTTTCTCTGTCTCTCTCTCTTTATTTTCTGGAGGCGGGGGAGGTGAAAAACAGGCAGTTTTCATTCATTTTTTGGCCTCCTGGGGCATCTGTGCACCCCATTTTTCACCTCCCCTGCCTCCAGCAGCATTCTGCAGACCAAAAATGGGTGAAAACTGCTTGTTTTTTGGGCCAAATATGGGCTGTTTTCACCCATTTTTCACCTCTCCCGCCTCCAGCAACATTCTGCAGGCCGAAATTGTTGGCCTTACCTTTTAGTTCCAGCCTGCGGGGCTCGCAAAGGTAAGTCCTGTGCTTGGCTGAAGGGTGGGCAGGGCGATGTGGGCGGGGCAGCTTCGTGGTCCTGCGCGGGCCGGATTAATGGCTTCAGTGGGCCGCATGCGGCCCATGGGCCGTGGTTTGAGGACCCATGTCCAGGATGTTTGGGTCACATTGTTGAAACAACTTATATCCAAGTGAAAGGAAGAGATGCCTATTCCTGAAATGTCTCTCTCTCTAAAGCAATAATAGGCATCCAGGCAGATTTTTTTTGCAACTCAAAGCCAAATTTTGGTGCAGGATGAGCCTGTCTTGCACAGGTTTATCCAGTGATAAATTATGTTCAGTTGATTTGAGAATACACTACTCTGGTTCCATATTTTAATAATGTTACAAACTTGTTGTGGAGAAGATTATGTCACCCACTAAAGCCTTCATAGAGCAACAGCACTAGGAAGTGGTATCTTAACCTAACAATTCACCACTGAGATTCCTTGATGAGTAAAGGTTTGGATGATGGACTGCAAGCATTCTACAAACACTCTGCCAATGTTGCCATTCTAGTTTCCAATACAAATATATTTATTATACCTATATGATAGTTGCTTCTCCAATATTAGAAGTGCAGCAAACATTTCAGGGCAAGCTCTCAAGTGAAAAGAGAGGAGAGAAACAACTTTTAAGAACAATCAAGGCAAACGTGTCCCACTATTTCTGCTTATGGCTATTGGGGTTTTGTTTTTTTTAAAGAAATCCTAAAAAGCTTCTCCCACAGTCTTCAATCAATATTATCCCCATCTCAGCACAACTAATGTCTGTTATGAATCATTGACAATATGCACACTATACAGCTTTCTCTAAGCCTTCCAATGGAATGTTGACAAACTGCTGAGCTTCCACCTGTCAAATGCTGGTTATCTTTTCAAACTCTACATTCGAGACTGAGTTTTTGAATTTTAGGTGTGGGAGGAAATCTGTATTTTGCCCAGCTAAAGTAATGACTTTTCCTCTCAGGAACTTGCAACTGTAAGAGATGTTCTCCCCCCCCCCCCCCCGCTGCTGTTTCTGCATCAAAAGGATCCACAGTATTAAAATTTAAGTGGGAATAACGGCACTGTAATATTCAAGTGAACGTCAAAGGCCAACTTTTTTTTTTTAACCTGAAACTGGAAAATAGATGTGTCAGGTGACTTACTAACCATATCTGGGTTCCAACATTTCAAAAGGTGCATTGGGACCACTTCATAATAATCATAATTAAGCACATGGATGGGGCGTATTGACTAGGAAAATAGATAGATGATTCTTCTTTGCACTGAGCTCTTAGGCATTCCATTGTTAAACTATAGAATTTGCTCTCAAGGAAAGGATGGCAACTATTTGATTTATTTTAAAAGGGGGACTGGACCAATTCAAAGACAAGTGGCCTATCAGTGATATCTCCTAAATCACTACCTTCTAGATCACAAGTCTTAGATAACTAGTTGCTAAGGAGCAACAATGGAAAGAAACTTATCATCTTCCTCTCCATGCTGGTTAAATTTATCATATCTGAATACCTTTGGTTGACCACTGTGTGCCACAGTATGCAAGATAAGATGAACCCATTTCAGCATGGTTCTTTTTAATATACAGCTACATTATTAAAGCACATTACAAAGCACATAAAAACTAACACAAATGAATAGAGCACAGAAGCAATAAAGGAAGAAAGAAGAAAAGCAAAAGTGCAGGAAAGAATTGAGAAGGAAAAATGGAAAGAAGCTTCTGATTTCCTTTGCAGCAAATATAAGTA
Organism: Diadophis punctatus similis; assembly: GCA_023053685.1. Classification (NCBI taxonomy): domain Eukaryota; kingdom Metazoa; phylum Chordata; class Lepidosauria; order Squamata; family Dipsadidae; genus Diadophis; species Diadophis punctatus. Next base: position 237,233,669 of record JALIGW010000001.1, on the reverse strand, counting down.
CATTTATAAAATTATTCCTTATTCTATAATTACAAAAAAACTTCACTTTTTTTCTATTATCCATTTTTTCTAATCTTCAGAACCACAGATCATAACTACCTTTTTTTCTGTTCCATGCAAAAAGTCTATGAGTTTTCCAGTTGACCATAAATGTACCATATTTTTCGGAGTATAGGAGCACCTTTTTCCTCCCTAAAAGAGGCTGAAAATTTGGGTGCGTCTTATACTTCGAATGTAGCTTTTTCGAAGCTTTCCCCCCCAGCCCTAACAAGGTGCTAACGATCTTCCCGGCTTCCTATTCCCTCCGAATAAGGTTTTTTCCAGCCCTAAGTCTTTGCAGGCTTGTTTTCATTCCTACTCCCTCTGAAAAAGTGGTGCTTTTCAGCCCTAACGCAGTGCTAACGATCTTCCTGGCTTGCTGCATTTTTTTTTATTCCTACTCCCTCCGAAGTAGTTTTTCCTGCCCTAAGTCTTTGCAGGCTTGCTTTCATTCCTACTCCCTCTGAAAAAGGCTTTTTCAGCCCTAATCAGAGGATAAAATAATGTGCTGAAGCTGAACAGACTAAGGATGCTAGTCAGATGAATACCTGGTAGGTAGATTCCCCCCCCCTATTTTCCTCCCCCAAAACTAAGGTGCATCTTATACTCCGGTGCGTCTTATACTCCGAAAAATACGGTAGTTATTGTTTCACTGTACTCAAAGAGGTTAGTTGAGCCTTCTCCACGACTTCCATCATCTTCAACAACTATTCCTCTGTTGTGGGTAGTGTCAAGCCTGTCTATTGTTGAGTATATAATAGTCTCCTAGCAATTGTCCTATATAAAAACAAAGTTCTGTGACTTTTTTCTAGTTGCTTGTCTATTAGTCCTAAAAGAAAAGTATCAGGTCTCAGTTGTACTTCAGCCTTTAAAATCTTCTGAATTAATGCATGTATTTGTATCCCAAATGAATTTTTACATGACCACCAAACCTGACAAAATGTCCCTCAGCCAGACACTTCTCATGCTTCCAGATCCCTTTGCCTTGACATGAATCTTGATCTCCTGACCTCCAGCTATAATAGGACCATTACTTACAGCATGATTACAGTGAGCAAGAAACTCATGCAAAAAATGCATTTGTGAAGAATAACAAGCCAGGTGAAGTTTCTGATTCAGATTAACAGAGTTGGAAGGGACCTTGCAGGTCATCTAGTCCAACCCCCCTGCCCAAGCAGGAGACCCTACATCTGCCTCTACATAGGAATCAACTCATATACCTCTTTCCTTCTTTATACATACTGTACACTTTAATATTGAAAGGTATCATTATATGAATATAGTTCCTTACATATAGATTTCTGTTTCATCATGATACTTGCTTCTTCCACATATTTTTGTGCTGGAACATTTGAAGATAGAATAGATTTCTTGGTCCTGGCTTCATTCAGATTCCATCAGGACTCAAAAGTGATGTAAAGACATCCACTTTATCACATGAGTCTGGGCTGAGAGGTTTGCTTATTTAATATGATAGCACAGGCTCTATGCCTATCCCAAGTACATGAAAGAAGTAATATCTGAGCCAATGAGACCTTTAGAAAAATGACCATGTCATCTTGGGATTCAAGAAAGTACAAAACAAGTTCTTAAGACTTTGCAGGAGAATCAATTTCAACAGGCTTAGAAAAGAATTAGGTAGGTTCCCATGGACAGAAATCCTCAGTTTAAAACCTAGGAAAGCTGGGATCTTTTCAGAAAGAAGATACTCAAACTACAAGTGCACATTATACCAGTGAACGGGGAAAAAACGAGGGCAGTTTAGGAAGCTGTTGTGGATGTATAAGGGAGCTTTTGACAAGTTATGAATTGCATGTATAGAAAATACATGTACGGAATTCATGCATAGAAAATAGGAGGTGGGTGGAATCACCAAGCAGGTGTACCATCAAGTAGTTAATACCTGCAGAAATTAAATTGGAAAGGTTAAAGCATAAGAGCATACTCAACAGTAGCTAAAAGCAACAAAAATAGCATTTTGGGACCATGTCAGCAATAAAAAGAAGAGAAAGCACAAAGTGGACCCATTGCAAGAGCAATTCAGAGTGCAGGGCTCTGCAACTGCTATTCTGCTTGTGTTTTCCAAAAGTGAGAACTCTATTCAAATGGACCTAAATGAAATTAACAACAAAAGAAGGGAGTGGCAATCCAAGGTGAATAAAATGGTAATTAGAGTCACTGTTATGAGATAGGTGGCTATATAAATCATTTAAATTAATAAATGAGCTTAAGGCTGAGGAGCCAAACCAATTATATACAACAATCTATTACATTTTCATGCTGCCCAACTAAATTGGGACTCTGGGCAGTTCTTAAAGACACTAGCAGATGTTATCTCAGAGTCCATTTCTGTGATCTTTGAGAAATCATGAAGATGGACAGAGGGTCAGAGGGTCCAAGAAAAGGAAGTACAACTAGTCCTTGACTTGCAATCATTAATTTAGTGACTGTTCAAAGTTACGATGGGACCAGGGGTGGGTTCCACTTACCTTTGCCACCGGTTCGCATCGCGACGATTTGCGCACATCTCCTCGCGCTATTTGGCTTCTGCGTATGCTTAGAAGCAGGAATGAGCCCGAAACACAGCTGAGGAGCTCGTCAGCTCTGCTTCGGGCGAAGAAATAAAGCTCAGACTTCACCCACGGGTGGGCGGGAGGCCCCTTTTCAACCCGCGGAAGGGGGGAAAAGATGGTGGCACACACAGAACGTCACCAACAGTGATGTCACAAGCGGGTCGCTATCGGTTCGGGTGATCCGGTCTAACCGGGAGGAACCGACCCCTGGATGGGACTGAAAAAAAGTGACTTATGACTATTTTTCACATGACCGTTGCAGCATCCTGATTGGTCACATGATCAAAATTTGGGTGCTTGGCAACTGGCATGTATTGATGATAGTTTCATTGTCCTGGGGTCATGTGATCATCTTTTGGGACCTTCTAACAAGCAAAATCAACAGGGAAGCCAGAGTCACTTAACAACCATGTTACTAACTTAACAAATGCAGTGTTTCACTCAACAACTGTAGCAAGAAAGGTCGTAAATGGGGAAAAACTCACTTAACAACCATCTCAATAACAGAAATGTTGGGCTCAATTGTGGTTGCAAGACAAGGAGTACCTGCATTGTTCCTAACCTCAAAGAGGTGAGGTGGAGGAAAAGACTCAGATAACTACAGGCCAATCAACTTGAAATTAATATCAGGTAAAACCCTAGGATGGACTAATCATTCATTACATTTGTATCCCTCTGCAATTAATATAACTCTTTGCTCTTAATAAGCCTTCAATTTGTGAGCACTTAGGAGAGAACATATTACTTGGCAGGAGCCAGCGTAAGTTTATCAAGAATAAATCATGTCACAGCACTATGTTCTATTTTGATTGAGTGATCAGCTTAGCCATCCATGGGAACTAGGATGGTGCCTTGATTTCAGCAAAGCATATTGACTGGAGAATTTTGGAAGTTGAAGTCTACAAGTCTTAAAGTTGCCAAAGTTGGATCTCCCTGCTTTAGAGAGAGGGTTTGGGGGTTTTTGTTTTTTGTTTTGGTCTATTTGTATTTATAATTGCTGTGAAGAATATCAGAAGCCACTTTATCTTTTTTCTTTCTTTCTTTTCTATTTTTCTTAATTTTTTCCTTTCTTGCACTTTTTCTTTTTCTTTGATTTCTTTCTTTTTCTTTTTTTCCTATATACTTTAGATGACTTTGTATTAGTTTTATATTTTTGTTTAAAAGTTTTACTAAAATTATATACTAAAAAAAAGCATATGAGTATGCTGAATAAGCTGGATATGAGCCTACAGTACACAGGTAAATCCTCGACATACAATCAGAATTGAGCCCAAAATTTTCATTGCCAAGCAAGACAGTTGTTAAATGAGCTTTGCCCCATTTTATGACTTTCCTTGCCATTGTTGTTAAGTGAATCACTGCAGTCTCTAAGTTGATTGCGTGGTTGTTAAGTGAATCTGGCGTCTCCATCGAGTCTGCTTGTCAGTTGGTCACAAAAGTTGATCACATTGCCAGGGGACCCTGCAATTGTCATAAACACATGCCAGTTGCTGAGCATCTGAATCACATGACCATGGGGATGCTGCAACAGTCGTAAGTGGGAGAAATAGTCATAATTCACTTTTTTCAGTGCGGTTGCAACTTTGTATATATTAAAGTTTGTTGCAAAATCAAAACCAGAAGCACACACAGATGACTGATTCAGCTGGATTCATAAACTTCTTTATAAACATAGTAACAGATGATTTTACAATACCATTAGCAGAGTTCTTCTTCCATGTAGCAACAGTTAAAAGTAAAACATAAGCAGCTTCAAGTTCAGAGTTCAGAGAGGACAAGAGAGCAGAGTGGAGATGGGAGCCACACCCAGCCTTAAGCTAAAGTTTTGATTCTCTGCCCAGACTCAGAAGTGGTTAACTCCCATTGGCTGACTTAGTTGCTATGCCTATTCATTGGCTAACCTTGTTAACATGGCTCTCCCAGTCATGAATATTCTAACAGTATAGTCACTAAATGAATGGCTGTAAGTCAAGGACTACCTGTAATGCAGCCCTGTAAAAAACAAAAACAAAAAAACCCCACAGTCCTAAGTGTAAAGATCAGGATAAGTCATTGTTTCTTTCTATTAAACATTGGTCAAACCACACACACACACACACACACACACACACACACACACACACACACACACACACACAGATACACTATTGCATTCAGTTTTAGACACCCAATATAGGGAAGAACTGACAAATTAGAGACTGTTCAGAGGAGGACAATTAAGATAATAGAAAGAAAAAACTTATGAAGTAAACTTAAAAGCTTAGCATGAAGGAGATGGTGGGAAGTCATGAGAGCTGCCTTAAAAAAAACTTAAGGCCTATCATCTAGAACATGGGTGTCAAACTCACGGCATCACATTGCTGTCACGTGACATTTCACGACTTATTCCCATTCGCGGAGCTGGGGTGGGCGTGGCGTGTACATGATGCATCCAGCCCACAGGAAGCCAGTTTCACACCCCTGATGTAGAAGATGTGGTGAACTTGTTCCAAAAGATAAAACAAGAAACAATTAGTTACAGCTAGTCTTAAGGTTATCATGGCAATTGAGACTGGAATTTCCATTACTAAGTGATGCAGTTAAAAAGCATGACATCATATTACTCGAGCCTCCAGGAGGGCGAAAATGGCCTCCCCCAGGCTCTGGAGGCCCTCCGGAGGCCGGAAACGGGCCAGTTTTCAGACTTCCGGACCTTCTGGGAGGCCTGTTTTTTTGCCCTTTCCTCGAGCCTCCGAGAGGGCAAAAACGGCCTCCCCTGGGCTCCATGGCCATCCAGAGGATGGAAATGGGCCCATTTCCGGATTTCTGGAACTTCTGGAAGGCCTGTTTTATGCCCTCCAAGAGCCTCTGCGTGGGCCCTGCACTTACCTGGCATCCAAAATGGGCCGCATGGAGACTCCTGGGAGGGGAGGGACAGGGACAAAAGTTGGGCAGGGCCAGCAGGGTGGGCAGGGCCAGCCAGTCCTTGCAATTACCGGTTCGGCGAACAAGATATAAACTTAGCATCCAGTTCACCCGAACCGGTCTGAACCGGGTGAATCCCACCCCTGATTGCAACCATCAAGTATGAGCCAATTGTCAATCAGCAGGATCATGATCATATAGCCATGGGAGTTCTCAGTCAGCCAGAACTTTGAGGATTGATTATAAATACCATTTGTTCAGTGCCATCATAACTTCAAATGGTCGCTGAACCAGTAGTTGTTAACCAGGGACTACCTATAAATGGTGAGGTAATATTGATAAACATCAGGAAAAAAATCTTAACGTCTAAGAGCTGTTACAGTGGAACATACTCCCTTGGAAGCTGGTGAACTCTCCTTTCCTAGATGGAGTCCCAAAGGTGCTATTTCAAGCGGCAACTGGGCTCTCTGGTTTTTCTTTGAAGATGTTTCGCTTCTCATCCAAGATGAGCTGAAGAAGCTCCTTGGATGAGAAGTGAAATGCCTTCAAAGAATAACCAGAAAGTCCAGTTGCCTCTTGAAAAAGCACCTTTGGGACAACCATGACCTGGATGACTGAGAATCTCTATAGACAGTTTCCTAGACGAAGGTTCAATGGACATCTGCCAGTGATATGTTAGTTCTGAATTCCTGTACTGGGTGTGTGTTTAGATTAGAGGAGATGATTTCCAAAATTCCTTCCAATTGTGTATTTTACAATTTTGATGATTCTTTAGCCAAGTTGCTTTCCGTTATGAATATGTAAGGCCATAAATATTGCCCACAAAATGCACTGATCTGACACTAGTTTTGTTATCCTGTTACTTGTGTGTTTGTTCCTAGAATTGCATTATTAGTCTGTGTAGTGTAGGGGATACTATTTTAAGTGTCTTGGCCTAAATTGGTTTTGAAAAGAAAACCTGCTAAGCATAAGTAATGATTATATAATACTTTCCTTAGGGTAGGCAGCCTTTTCATTGAATGGGGGCAACTCTTCATTTTTGAGGGATGAGCTGCATTTAAAATCAGTGGGGGTGCTGCCCACCTCTAAACAGCAAGGAACTATGGTACCATTTTTAGCAACACCTTCAGCAACATTATCAGAGGTTACTCTAGAGGCCAATCCTCCTCCCTCTCACAGTGCATGGGGCCCTGGAGGTATCCCTTGTGTAAATCACGGATGCTCATTTCCCTTGTATCTTTTTACAATATCCCTAAAGAGACTTTAATTCAATCTAATATCCAATGTACTAACACAACCCAGTTCAGGGAGGTATACCAAAGCTACTTTCTTTAGTTCCTTTAATACCGGTGAACTCCCAGTAAACTCACAAGATTTCACAGCTTAAAAACAGAAGTACCAGTCTTATGTTAGAAAGACATTGCAAACATATTCTCTGGAAAGTTAATGTTATGAGTTGTCTTTCATCTTGTATTTTTCAGAATATCAAAAGGAAAGCTGAAGCTAAAATATGGGCAATTTTACCAAAATTATTCTAAATGTAACATTTCAAAATGCCTTTACTTCAAGCCACGGAGTCAATTTTCATAAACAAGGCTGTCACTTAATTAAATGTGGTCAATTTTAGGGCATGTTCAGCCCCAGATCACAAGGGCTTTTATCCAAGACAATATTTCAGTGTTCACATAAATCCCACGAGCATTAGATTTATAACCATATTTTGGTTCTTTCTCCACTGAGGCTGAATTTTGTGGTATAGTTTTTGTTTTCTTTACAGGTAAAGAAAAAATGCAACAGTGTGACCTAACTGATGCTACTATATAACCACAGGAGAGCCAGTAGTAGTAGGGTGGTTAAGAGATTAAGTTGGTTTCTCAACTATGAAAACTTTAAGGCCTGCGAACTTCAACTCCCAGAATTCCCCACTCAATATGCTGGCTGGGGAATTCTGGGAGTTGAAGTCCACATATCTTAACTTGCTAAGGTTGAGAAATATTGGACTAAGGTATGCATTAGAAGATGTTCCCTCATCTCCCTCCCCCAAACGTTTTCTTTAATAATACCAAATAGTGAATTTTGTCTAGAGCAGATATGAAACTTCCCAAACTGATTGAATTTGGTGACACTTTTCTACCCTTTCATTGCATCCCACCTTGGTTGCACTGCTGTGATATACTTTTTGTGGGGCTTCCCTTGAGAAAAGTATTCAGAAATAATAAGTGGTGCAAAAATTGTACTGAGAAAACAGCAAAAACATATACCATATTTTTCGCAGTATAAGATGCACCTTTTTCCTCCCTAAAAGTGGCTGAAAATTTGGGTGCGTCTTATACTTCGAATGTAGCTTTTTTTTTTCCAGCCCTAACTAGGTGCTAACAGATCTTCCCAGCTCTTACCTTGCAGGCTTTTTCATTGTTACTCTCTCCGAAGAATGTTTTTCCAGCCCTAAGTCTTTGCAGGGTTTTTTTCATTGCTCTACTTGCTCCGAATAAGTTTTTTTCTAGCCCTAACCAGGTGCTATCTATCTTCCCAGCTCTTACTGGCTTGCAGGCTCTTTCATTGTTACTCTCTCCGAAGAAGGTTTTTCCAGCCGCAAGTCTTTGCAGGGTTTTTTTTCATTGCTCTACTTGCTCCAAATAAGTTTTTTTCTAGCCCTAACCAGGTGCTAATGATCTTCCCAGCTCTTACTGGCTTGCAGGCTCTTTCATTATTACTCTCTCCGAATAAGGTTTTTTTAAGTCCTAACCAGGGGATAAAATAATGTGCTGAAGCTGACCAGACTAAGGACGCTAGCCAGATGAATACCTGGTAGGCAGATTTCCCCCCCCCCTATTTTCCTTCCCAAAAACTAAAGTGCGTCTTATACTCCGGTGCGTCTTATACTCCGAAAAATACGGTATGTGTTCACTTGGCTTTTAAATTTTAATTCATTTAAATGATCTTGATTTTAATGCTGATTTTTACTGCAGTGATTTTACTGTTGTGTTTAATTCTTTGTACCTTCTTGAATGGTTATAAGCCAATGTAAGTACAGAAAGACCATAAGAACATAAGCAGTGCCTGCTGAATTGGAACCCTGTCTATCTAGCTCAGCAGCCTGTTCTCACAGTGACCAACCAACTGCCCAAGGAAGTTTATCATCAGAAGCAGTTTTACTATCATCCCTAAAATGCTATTGGCTTTTTTTTTTACAGTGGATGCATACTGCGTCAACACCAGTGGTGAAATCCAAATTTTTTTTGCTACCGGTTCTGTGGGCGTGGTGTGGTGGGCGTGGTGTGGCTTGGTGGACATGGCAGGGGAAGGATACTGCAAAATCCCCATTCCCACCCCACTCCTGGGGGAAGGATATTGCAAAATCTCCATTCCCACCCCTCTCTGGGGCCAGCCAGAGGTGGTATTTGCCGGTTCTCAGACTACTCAAAATTTTCGCTACTAGTTCTCCAGAACCTGTCAGAACCTGCTGGATTTCACCCCTGGTACTCAACACCTTCAATGAACTGTTTAGAATGGAGTATAAATGTAATAATAAAAGGTGGCAACAAGGCTGTTAATTGTGCAGGATATAGGAACTTCTGATGCTTTTCCTAAAAGATCTGCACTGATCTTCATTTGCTTACTTGACCCAAGCTATCACTATGAACCATTAAAGGCCTAAAAGCCCAATTTGTCTTTTTTCGGAAGCCCATCTTTCCACCACATGGGAGAACCCAACAGGTCTTCATCTGACTTGTTCCCAGGTTTTGGAATATTCTTTTCAAACCTTCTCTTTGGTCCGAATCAGCATCTAAAAGATCTATGATATTTAATCTTAATTTTAATGTGAGTTCAGCTCAGTGGCCTCTTATATGTGGAGTGATGTAGGTTTTGATCCCGGCCTCCTTACTTTTAGCGTCTACATGAAACTGCCAAGAAAGATCACCTGTCTGCTCAGAGGATGGTAGCATCAATTCAACACCCAATTACATACCACCACCCTGGACTACACTGACAGGGTAATCAAAGACATGTCCCACTATTTAGAGGTGTCAAGGTCTGGATGGGAATAAACCAGTTGTAGTTGAATCTAAGCAAAACAAAGTTGCTGCTTTGTTTATCAAGGTTCTCTGCCAGCTTCAGTGCTGTCTCTTGAAGGGATTGTACTGTCCTTGAGTGAGCAACTCCATGCCTTAGTAGTCATCCTGGATTTATGCTACTGCTGATGGGGAGATAGAAGCCCTAGAGAGATCATATGTCCAGCTGGTACGACAGTTCTAGCCCTACCTTGGCAGAAGGACCTTGCAAAGTACATAATTCATGTTCTCATCACCACTCAGTTGGACTATTGCAGTGATGGCGAACCTATGGCACGGGTGCCACAGGTGGCACGCGGAGTCATATCTGCCGGCACGCGAGCCGTTGCCCTAGCTCAGCTCCAGCACGCATGTGCGTGCACGCCACCTGATTTTTGGCTCGCGCAGAAGCTCTGGGAGGACGATTTTGGCCTCCTGAGGGCCTCCGGGGTGGCGGGGGGAGCGTTTTTGCTCTCCCCAAGTTTCAAGAAAGCCTCTGGAACCTGGGGAGGGGGAAAAATGGGCCTACTGGGCCCACTGGAAGTTGGGAAACGGGGGAGTGGGGGTGTCACACACGCATGCACGGGGGTGGGGCAAGTGGGGGGCTTTGAATTATGGGTGTGGGCACGCACGAGCGTGCGATAGCGCGTGTGCGCACTATTTCGGCACCCGAGGGAAAAAAGGTTCGCCACCACTGGACTATTGTAATGTGATCAACATAGGGCTACCTTTAAAAATACTTGGAAATTATATTTGGTTGAAAATGTGATGTTTCTATCTTTCTATTTGAGATTCTATTAACATATGATACCTGTCCACAGGTGCTGGGATAGCTACCAATAGGCTTCTGAGTGCAGTTTAAGATCCTGGTTTTGACCCATACAACTCTATATGGCTTGGTGCTGAGATACTTTCCTTCATCCACTACTGATCATTCATCCAGTATGAAGTACCTGGAAAAATTGTTGACAGTTCCTCACTATCATGAAATCAGAGGGATGGAGATGTCAATGCTTGGAGGAAATGCTTCTCCATTATGGCCTCCATGTTATAGATGTCCACTGGAGGTCAGACTTGTCCTGAATTTGGTGGCCTTCCAGAAGCAATTTAAAAGTAAGATGTTTCTCCCAGGGCTTTTTAACAATTTAGTTAGGGTAACACTGAAGGAATTGTTTGGATATTGCTTTACATTAATTATCAGTCTTGTTTTTGTGCCCAATTTTATTACTATGTTACTTGTACTATGCATGTTTTTATTTCTCGTAAAACTCTTTGAGATGTGCATTATTGCACCAGGCTAAAACTCCAATAAATAAATAAAAGTTGGTATTCTGAATACAAACAAATATTCTAAGTAAGAAAATGATGAATAAATTCATCAAACAAATAAAACATCAAAGTAATTTGTAACATGGAAAAATAATCTAAAACTCCCAAGTCATGGCTGAAGCGGTATATAAGTCTAAGTGCTATTGCTATTGAAGTGAGTTGGTGTGCAATTTTGTGAAATCTTTCTCTCTGCTTTAACGCAGTGTTTCCCAACCTTGGCAACTTGAAGATGTCTGGACTTCAACTCCCAGAATTCCCCAGCCAGCATTCGCTGGCTGGGGAATTCTGGGAGTTGAAGTCCAGACATCTTCAAGTTGCCAAGGTTGGGAAACACTGCTTTAACGTATTGAAAGAATGGAATTGTGTTTTCTTTTTTTCAGTAGTTTGAATAAAACAAAGCTTCAGAATAAAGGCTTTAACATCTCCTGCAACCCCAAGTGACTTTTTTGATGCTTTATTCACAATTAATGCAGAACCTGTTCAAGTTCATTGACAACAAACCACCATTAACCACCAGGTTATAGAATTAGCAATGTATATAACACTATAACTGACGAAGCCTTAATTTATGAGGCTGGATTGATGTGCCATTTAATTCATGGTTGGGGGAGGTATTCAAAATGAATTCATTTTTTTAATCAACAAAATTCTATATTTAAATCCCATACATACTTGTGAATCTTCAACACATACCGTATGTAGAAATCATACTAGATTTGAAAAAAGAATGCAACCTAACCTATTCATGAAACTGGGAGTCATACCAGTAATAATAAAGGAGAAAGCATCTTGCTTTTATAGTTGAATCCAAACAGCATTCTTTTTCCTTAATCATGTAGGGGGGGGGGAAGGGGGGGAATTAACCAATCAAAATAAGTCACTTTTTTCAGTGCAGTTGTATCTTTGAATGGTCACTACACAAATGGTTGTAATTGAGCCCAGAATTTCTGTTGTGAAGCAAGACAGTTGCTAAGTGAGTTTTGTCCCATTTTAAAACCATTCTTGCCATAGTTCAGTAGTGGGTTCTAAATCCCATCACTACTGGCGCGCTCGCGTCCCGGGTGGGTGGGCGGAACCTCCTGCCGCCACCGCTACCGGTTCGTTGAACCGGGGCGAACTGGGAGCAACCCACCGCTGCCATAGTTGTTAAGTGAATCACTGCTGTAGTTAAATTAGTAACATGGTTGTTAAGTGAATGTGGCTTCCCCATTGACTTTCGTGTCAGAAAGTCACAAAAGGAGATTACATGGCCCCAGGATACTGCAGCTGTCATAAATATGAACCAGTTGCCAAGAAGAAGCATTTATATGTGATTCATGAAATCCCCAAATAGCACCCATACTATAGGACATTTACATTTTAATATGGAATCATCCATACTACGTTTTATTGGATTAATTAGAGCCGTGGTAGCACAGTGGTTAGAATACAGTATTGCGGGCTGATTCTGCTCACTGCCAGCAGTTCAATCCTGACCGGCTCAAGGTTGACTCCATCCTTCTGAGGTTGGTAAAATGAGGGCGTAGTCCTAGATTGTAAACCACGTAGAGAGGGCTGTAAAGTACTGTGAAGCGGTATATAAATCTAAATGTTGTTGCTATTGCTAATTTACACTTAATTTTTGTTTACTATTCTTGATTTGGCCTATTGTAATTTCTGTACTGCTGACCCCAGTCTGGTGGGTCACCCAGATGCTTTCTATGGCCATTAGTCTAAAAAAAATTTGATTTTCCCAGTTAAACCCTGTGCATATCACACTGTAATCTGCTTCTTTTCAAAATGTGTAATTGCACCTGTTAGAACAAATCACCTTCTCCCATCCTTTTGTTATTCATAGTCCATCCTCTCTTTGATAACTTCTAAATTTAGCTGTGATTATCTACTTATTAAGTAAAAAAATGCATACTCGTCACCAATCTAGTTGTATCCTATTCAATTGAGACTATTATTTATTTATCTATTTATTTATTTAGACGCTCTTATAGGCCGCCCAATCCCGTGGGACTCAGGGCGGCGTACAGCATGAGTAAGAAGCGTACATTTAAAAACAATAGTCATAAATTTAAATTAAAAATATAATTAAAAAGAGACATTATAAACACAACATTCAGGGGGAATCTAATTATCCTATTCACCCCATCTGCCGGAAGAGCCATGTTTTTAAGGCTTTACGGAAGGCCAGCAGGGTGGGGATGGTCCGGATCTCTGGTGGCAGTTGGTTCTATACAGTTCTCATACATTTTCTCAACCACGAGGCATTGAATTTGAGCCCTCATTTGAAAATAGGGTATAACTCAATGGTCACTTACAATCATTCCCCCCACTAAAGCTTCAGATAGAGTCTTTACTATCTTCACTGATAACAAAACTCAGAATGGCCTTTTCCAGAAACTTGGGGTGGGGTGGGGGGGCTGCTGATATTCAGAACAGGGAATTTTGATCAAGAGAGCTTATTGATTCAGTTTTGCATAGGACGGTTTCACATAGCATATATTTACATTTAATCCAATCAGGTTCTCTCCCATTTTAGATATTGATCAATCATTGTAGCAGTTGAAAGAAAAGTTCCGCTATGTAGGATCAACTCTACAAGTGCTATCCCCTTGGGAAAGAGCTCAGTGCAAAATGATTTTTCCACGCCTTGGTATTTCTCCAGCTCAGTTGTATTCTTTCAAAATGTGATTCCTTGAGTTAAGCAGGTCAGGTCCCTGTGGATACAGTATATGCCATCCAGTGAAAATTAAAGACCAGAAAATTAACAGGGTTTGTTGTGTTACCAAGCTAAAGACATTTTATCCTCATGCTCATAGAAACACATCCTGAGCTAATGGAACACAGTGCTGTATTCCAAGTCATATTTATACTTGCAAAAAGCAATGAGTGTACTTCTGTTAAGCTCACTTGGCAACTATCTTGCTGGGATTTTTTTCCCCCTTCTCCTTGGCTTTAAGTGATACGGACAAGGTGTGCTTTAAAGATAATGGAAAGCATGGCCAAATGAACCCATTTAATTACGGAAGTCCTGCCATGGGTGAATAATATAATGATGTGGGATTGTGGACACCAGGCCAAAAACAAAACCAACCCTCCAACTAAAATACAAGGGCTTTAGTTAGTGATCTCCCCCTCTTTCAAAGTTGTTGATAATTTGAGTGTGCTCCATCAAGAGGAACCATCCTGAACCAGCGGGATGAAAAACCTAGCTAGATGTGGGAAGTGCTGGTGGATAAACTAAAACCCAGGATGAACACAGTTAATATTAGCTTCTTGATACAGAAAGCCAGATGGATTAATGGATCAGCTCATGCATTGCCTAAGGAAACAAAAAAAAAAAGTATCTTCTATACTTCGGCACACATTGAGGACTCCCGACAATAGCAAGTAAAAACTCCTAATTTGGCACAAAAAAAGGGGTGGGTAGTGCAGGAATAAATTACAAACTCTATTTAAAAAGTCCACACAAGAAAACCCATGAAAGGATCTGGAAAGCAGCAAGTCAACACTTTTAAATAGTCTGACAAAGAAAGAAAGAAGGGGGGGAGAACAGTATGCAAATGCTGACTATGATTGTTGATGTCAGCTGTATCTAGTCTTCCTTTCAAATGAACAGAACTAGCATCTGGTTTCTACTAATGGAAAATCCAACCCATTCTATGGTAAATCATAGGAAACCAGTGCCTCGTGAATTTCAGACTATAAACTTTCAATTCCTGTTACTCCTGGGTATGGAATCCGTGAGAATTGGCCATTTTCTCAGTCTCTCCTTTCACATTTTAGGTAGCAAAGCAACAGAGGAGGTTTGAATTTGCTCGCTACCAGCAATTCTGAAATCTCCCTCCCCCCTCCCCAAGAACCAGAATAATTCCTTAGGAACCCTTCTTAAGGCCACCATGCCCTCTAAATTCACTCCACCTCGACTTTTTCCCTCTGTAGTTCTGGAAAGTTAAGGTAGAGGGGAGGGAGTTAGGGAGTCAGTGAATGCCACAGACAGAATGACAATAGTTTACACAGTAGCACGTGTTTCAGCAATAAATGCTCCCCCTCCCGATTTTCTCTTCCCCCCTCTCCCTCCCCCCCCTTCCCCCCTCTCTCTCACACACACCCACTTTAACTGTGCTTTTGTGTTTTGTCAGAATTAATGAGAAAAGTTCCCTTGCCCTAGGGGTAATTAGTGTCCTTGGAGTTAAATAAGCTAATACTTAGACACCTCTGGCACAGGCAATTATGTTTGTGTATTGAATAATTGATTCAAAGAGAGGGGGAAGGGGGCTGCTAATCAGATCTGAGCATAATGAATTGATTTAATTAACAGGGGAATCTGAGGGTCCCTGGGAAATGTGTGCATTTATTCAGCAGCAGGAGAGAGTGCAAGCACATAAATTGAGAGAGAGGGCAGCAGGCAAGCACATTTGCTTCAGTGATAGCTTCGCATCTTCCCATCCTGTTCTTTCCTCTTTTTTAATATATATATATATATATATATATATAGTAATTTCAGACTCAAATCCAGAGAAAAGCACTTTAGAAGCTTATCTACCTCCGCAGTAGCAACAGCAAAAGAGGGTTTAGGGAAGGATCCTGCTGGCTCGCATCAAGGGGGCACCGTTGTTGCTATTGTTCGGAGGTTAAGGGAAAGGCAAAAACGGGAGAAGCTGAGCCCCCACTTCGTACCTTACCTTCCTGCCTTTCTTCCCCCCCCCCACCTCCGAGCTCAGCTACCCCCCCTCCGTGCGTGCCATCTCCAAACTGGCATTCAGTTGCAACCCACCAGAAGGATAGGAGTCTCCGAGGAGGTGGTCGCTGCTGTCGCTGCCGCTTTAGGGGAAAGGGGTGTCGGGGGTGGGGGGAAGACGCCGGCCAAGCCAGCTCCCCGGCCGGATTTGCCTCCTCGGGTAATTCTAACTGAGCGCGATCTAGGTTAAAAGTCGGGCAAGTGTAACCGGCTCGGCCGGAGGTGGGGGGCTGCCTGTGCGAGAGGGGGCGGGTGGGGGGAAGCTAAGAAGAGAGAGAACCGGGAGGAAAAGCCAGGCGGCGGTAACCGAGGCCCGCTTCGCCAACCCTCCCGTCCCCCCCCCCCCCCATCCCCACCCCACCGCGCTCCGAGCCTTCTTTTCCAAACGGAGCCAAGGAATCAGCAACCGGCGGCTTGGAGGGCGAGCCAGCGACGGAGCGGCGGAGGCAGCCGATCCCCGCCACAATGGTGCTGGACAAGGAGGACGGTAGGTGGCGGGTCGCGATGCGGCGGCGGGGAGGTGTGGGGGGGGGTGTTAGAAAAAAAGGGAGGGCTGCCGCGATGCTCTGCCGGCCGGCGCGTCCTCTCTGCCGGGCAGCCGCAAAGGAAAGAGCCCGCCTAAAGTCTCGGCTGGGAGAGGCGGGTTGAGCGGCGAAACCGAGCGCGATCCCCGCCTGCTCTGTGCGGAGACGGGCACATGCGCCGCTCTGCAAAGGACGGCTCCGGAAGTCAACAAAGCTTCCCAAGGACCGGCTTATTTACACGCGCCTCCCGCCGCCCTCTTGCAGCCGGACCCAAAATGTCCGTGTGAATGCGTGACTACTTTTTTTTTTAAGATCGTTCTGTTCCGGGATTGTCTGTTCGGTCTCCGCCAGCCTTTTCTCTCTTCCGGGAGTGTGTGCGTGTATTTTCCCCTCTGTGTTTTCTCTCCCCCCCCCCCCAATTTCTTCAAAGCAAAAAGGGAGGCAAGGCTATTATTGAGGAAGGGAAAGAGCTGCCGGCCTGACTAAACTCCTTCACAAAAGACAGCTTGGCGTCTGAAGGGAAAAGGGTTTACTTTCCCCCCCAAAAAGGGAGCTCTTCTGCCGGAATGAGGGAGAAGGTGCTCCCCCCTGGGTGTGTAAACGGGGCGAGTGGGGTTTAGGGATGCGGGGGGGGGGGAATAGCTGCCTGTAAGTTTCAAAGAACCGTAAATTGTCAAGACTTGGTCGAAACTGAGACCGGGTCTCACTGGGGTGGTGGTGTTAGGGTGTCTTAGAGGCTAAGCTAATTAAAAGGGCAATTACTGGGGAGAGAAGGAAATCGGCTTGGGAGGGAGCTCCGCCGAGAGCAGCCTCCAGAAGGCGCGGAGGAATAAGACCGGGCTTCTGGAAGAGCTGCGGTGGGGGGGGGGGGAGCGGTGAGTGAGGGAAGGATAACTTAAGAACGGCGGGATCCATTTAAACGATCGTTTCAGCTGTCAGTCTTCCTGGCTCTAGCAATCTGGGGTAATGACTTTTGAGGCAAGAGGCAGCCGTTGTTGGGGACTGAGAAAGTGGAGGTATTAAACCTCCTTCGGCAGCTAAAATCAGTAGGGTGGGCTGCTGGACGGGATCTGGGTTCTCCATGATTTCTGCCTGCCTGCTTTCCTCCCAAGGATACCCAGCAGTTTTCTGAACCTGTTAATTAATGAGGTCCAAAACAGTTTTTGTTTGAGGGTTGCCCTGGGAAGACTTTAAATAAGTGCTCAAAACTAGCTGAGTGAGTTAACTAGTTGAATGAACCCTGGTAGAAAGTGTATTTTGACTGTGTCTTTGGAATTATCAGATAAATCTATGCTTTTTCTCAGGTTTATGAATAGAAAAGGAAGTGCCTGTGGGGCTCCCAAGTTTTCAGAATGCTGTCTCAAGGCATTTGTTGGGTGTCTCTTTGTTTTGTTCTGTGACAGGGAACAGCTGAGATATCTCCCCCCCAAAACACACACACACACACACACACACACACACACACACACACACACACACACACACACACACACACACACACACACGACTAAACTGCAAAGCACAACAGGTGTTTGAAAACATGGATATAATATATATTTGTTTCTCAGAGAACTGAATTGGCTCTCAGTTGTTTGGTGGCAAACTTGGAAAGGTAGTTTTATAGTATGTAAAGGGGCTTTTGGACTCCATAAATGTTCTGTTCTGTTTTGGTACATGGAAGGAATGCAGGAACAGAGTTATCTGTTTCCATGCTTCTCCTGCAACACAGTGATTTTTTTCTTCAAAATGTCAATGCAGGTAGCTAGTGGACTTTTTCACTCACCCATTCGTTAATTTGCACATTATTACATTTGCAGTGATAACTCTTCAGGACTAATTTTTTAAAAAGCACCTTAGTCTCCTTTTTCATGCTCACACATAGTAGTGGTGTTTTATATGTAAAATATGCAGCTTTGAGCAAGGCAGAAGATAGTGAAAAGTGATCTATAGATTTGATCTTTATATTTAGGAAACGGGATACTAGTTCAGGGTTTGGGTTTTTGTTTGGCTATTCATAACTGTGATAAAGCACAGCTTAAAACAAAACTGGTTTTATAACCCCTCATAATATGTGTTATATTACAGCCAAGAAATTTAAGTAGCTTTTCATCAGCTAGCTTCCATGGTTTTATATATGTATATATAACTTCAAAAAAAAAAAGCTTCCAAAGAATTTTCATTTACGGAGAAAAGCTCAGCTGACACAAACCTGGTACATTTGTTGCTATGTTCTCTCCCCTCTTTCAGTTTCAAAAAATTTAAATGTTGGATTTGAAAACCCTAGCAATGGAAATATGTTCCCCAGCTTTGTGTCATCAGAACTTTGGCCTCCACCATCGGGAATGATGTCTATATAATCTTATTGAAGACAGAGTCTGGGATCCCCAGAGTAACTCCAGTATGAATTTTTAAAAAGTCTCCCCTTTGTATGTTCCCCCAAAGACAAAGATGTAAGAGGTTAAGTAATGTCAGTATAATTAAGTAAGGTTAATTCATTACTGCTTTGCTCCTCTGGGGTTTGGCTTGCCTTTCCATCTGCTTTGATTTTGATGTGGGAACTGCACCGTATTATTGTGGTAGTGTTAAAGATGTTACAAAATTTATTTGACTAGATGGAAAAAAAAGTTTCTCCCCCTTTACTCTGTTAAATAATAAACTAGGTAATGTTCTGTCCTCAAGTCTTAAAGTTTTACTTTTCTTTCTTTTTTGCCAAAGGTTTCCTACCAGCTTATATCTGTTTAAATCTGATTGATGGGTCAAACAGCAGGGTATTGCCTCCATAGAGGTAGTAAGGGAAGCAGGTGAGCAACGAGGAAACGCTGAGATCTAAAGAGTTTCCTAATAGGGGTATTTGGGTTCTTTCAAGTACTGCAGATATACTCATTAAACATAAGGAGCTCAGGGGCTAGAAAGATGGTGGTGTAAGGAAGTGAAACTAGAAACATTGATTATCCAGACAGTTCTCAACAGCCCTCATTCCAGGAGCTCTCATGAATGGCTGTATAAAAGGAAATAATGGTAACAGTAGTGAAGGAAAAGAGGAAATTAGAATGGGATGCACTTTACAAAGAAAAAATGATGTTAAGGAATAAACCCCTGATGAGAAGGATGTGGAGATCACTGTAACAAACTGAAGTGGTATCTAGGAAATTTTTTAGAATTGTTTGTAAGGAAGTTATTCCAGCAAGACAGAATTTGTGCCTGTTTTAAATGAGGGGCAGAGGTAGGGAGAATATTGCTTTTCCATTTTTATCTTTGCGCTGCCTCCTCTTTACTCTTTCTGCCTGATCCAGCCCTGGGTGTTACTAAATTAGAGACATTAGAAATAAAGGTGTGGCTATGTATTTCCAGAATAAGAAATAAAAAACATTTTATTGATTGTTGAAATGCAGGTCTAAAGGGTAGTGGAGAGATTTTGGTAAATAATCATTAAAAAAATTACGATGTTGCAAAATGTAAAATTATCACCAGCTAATTATTGCAAGGATACCTACCTTTTCTTTAGTTGATAGCATGTGTCCTGCCACATTTTATCTCCTTAAGAGGAATTCCATCTGATGGGCTGGCAGCCAGCCCAAAATCATCCACTGAGCGTCGTAGCAAAGCAGGGACTTGATCCTGAGTCTTTAAGTTCACGTGCTTTCCTTTAATATTCTCTTCCCTTCTCTTAAGTTTCCTTTTGGCAGCCAATGTTCTGGGGCCATTGAACATATGTGGCCTCTCAAAGTTCTTTTAGGAGTTTCCTTCTACCCCCTGATACATTAATTACAGGTAGTCCTCAATTTATGATGACTGTTGGGACCAGAATTTCCAGTGCTAAATGATACAGTTGTAAAATATGACAGCAATGGCAATCCCTGCAGTCCCAATTGTGCCATTGACTGAATCCCATGGTTGTTAGGAGAGGCGACTTCCTGCTGGCTTCCCACAACCAAAGTCAGTGGGGAAGCCATCCGGAAGTTGTAAATCCAAAGCTGGCAGGTGGGTAAGTGGCTGCTGCTGGGTGAGAGAGGGAATGAGGGCTCCGTGAGGGAATGTACAAGAGGCTCAGCATAGGTTGGGTGCATGAGAGGGTGCAGGAGGTGCTGTTAGGGAGGATACACAACGGTGCGACGGACAGGGAGGGTCTGCAGGAGAAAATGAGTGACCATTGCAGCATGGGCGGGGAGAGCCTGTAGGTAGGTGCATTGGGTGGGGGAAATGTTTCGCCCCATTGTTATTTGGGGAAGTTGGAGAAAGTTGTAAATGGCAATCGTGATTGCAAGGCCCTGCAACCAGTCATAAGTATGAATGGGTTGCCAAGTGGCCAGGTTGTAACTGTGACCGCAGGAGTGCTGAGATGACTGGACCTCTGAAGACCGGTCATAACCACCATTCATTCAACCACCATAACTTTGAACAGTCACCGAACAAATGAGGACCACCTATATGTAGTTATGCCCCATGCATTTGAGTACCGGAAAGGGGTTTAAATGATTCTGCAATAAAAGGTTGCAGATACTGGTATGAATGTCATTTCTCACAAATGATCATTTGACTACAGTACTCTTGGACAATTTGTCCTTGAATATTTTTCTACAATGAGATAATGGAATCACCAATGGAGCTGAATAGCCTTACAAATGTGATAGATTAACAAAAAAACAAGCAAGCAGACAGACAGATAGACAAGCAAACAAATAATACTTGTATAATCTTAATTTCCTAGAAAAGTTTATTTTGTTATCATAGCCCAGTTATATTTCTGACTGTGTAGAAAGATAGAATCAGTGTGGCATAGTGGTTAAAGTGTTGAACTCTACATTGGGAAGACCCAAGTTCTAGTCCACCCTCAGCCACAGAAGCTCTGACTCTTTTAGCCTAAACTCACAGGACAGGGGAAAATAGGAGAAGAGAACCTCCACCTTACATTCACTGGAAAGCCTACAGAAAAGCAGAATATAAATATAATGAATAAATAAAAGTCTGGTTACCATTACTGGCCAACTTGATACGCATGGGATACTTTACCATTTAGTCTCGGCAAATGCTTCTTCTAGTTCAAGTAAAAGCTTATGTGTTAGCATCCGGATTAAAGCCAAAGGGTACAGGATAGGCCAGGAGAATTGTTGTAACTATATGAAAAGTGAAGCAGAGAGAAATTCAACATCTCTGATTTGACATGTTCAACAACAGTGTTGAGCTACATTGGTGAGGGAGCCTTGCTTATTCTCTGCCCAAATTCATCCAGTGTAAGGGGACTGACAAAACAGGAGGTGATGTTAAGAGTTCCAATGATACATATGGATAAAAGGTAAGCAAATCCTAAGAGTTGAAAGTGTGAAGAGACTCAGATAGACTTTGAATTGTATTCCTCTTGATTAGCCTAAAGAACAAGCCAAATCCAAAGCTGGGATCCTGACGCCTCATGTTGGAGTGTTGGCTGTATTTGTATGTATGTATATGTATATGTATATGTATATGTATATGTGTATGTGTATGTGTATGTGTATGTGTGTATGTATGTATGTATGTATATATGTATATATATATATGTGTGTATATGTATATATATATATGTATATATGTATATGTATATGTGTGTATATATATATATATACACACATATATTTCTGTCGTGTTATCCTGGTGTACCCAAATATGGGAGAGAAAGCATCACAGCTTCCTTTTTGCCTTTCAGCCCCTCACTGGGACCATCAAGGCTGTTTTTAATATAGCCGACACACTAATCTATATGTGTAGGATTTTTTTCTGCAAAAAAAAAATCCTACACATATAACAGCACAGTAGTAATCCATGTTAAAGCTTGGTTTAACTCAAATACTTTGGTTAATAATTTGAGTCGCCACCCTATCAAAATAGCACATTTTTGAGTGCCACTGATTACATGCATAAAGATGTTAAGCATGCATTAGTTTCTCTTTTGAAATCAGTGGAACTTTTGGAAAGTGCAGTTCTTAGTTATGTCAGGATTAACTTCTGCTGATGCAGTCGTGCATTAATGGGGAAGATAGTTTCATATATCCCCAAATGTAAATACAAATACTATATGGATAATATAGTTGTACTGCTCTTCAAATAGTCTTTAAATTAGTGGGAGAAACTTAGAAAACATCAAGCTTTGCTTCAATGAAATATTAAAAACTGAAATATCTTTTAAATTATCCAGCTAAAAGAAGTGTGTGGATCTTATTTTCAGCAAATTCTTATAATTTGATAGCAATTGAAGTTTATCATTGTATTGGAGATGTATTGTGTTTGTGTTCATGATTTCTTGAACTGGAGCTAGGAGGCTGAAACCAGTTAAAACAGTTGCCGTAAATGTTTGTTTAGACGATGTGATACCCTAAAATGTGGTTATCCAAGACCCCAAATCACATTTAATGATAGCAGCTTTGATGAAATCTTCCAAAATAAGATCCTTTAGGGATCACAGTATTAAAATCCTGCTCCCTGCATATCACAATTCTCCTTTTTGCAAATAGCAGTGATCAAATGAGAATGCCTGTTTTTTAAGTATTGAATGAAACCTTTCTCTCTGCAAAGTGATACATTTGACATCAAATATGTTCAAGGACTGTTAGGATTAAGCGTTCAAAAATGAAAGAGGAAGGCAAAGCCATTTGAGTTAAGGATAAGGAATCTAATTAAAATAGGTATTAAGCATATCTGACTTGAGCTTGCTAGCATGCTTTTGAAAGACTAGCCTTGTATCCGTTGTAAAGTAGAGAAAAAAAGTATCCTGAAAACTGGGATGAGGTGTTTTCCTGGATTAAGCAAGCAGCGGAAACTTGTTCTGAGTATTTAATTATCTCATTCTGTAAGTGTAATCCTTAATTTTGGAAATAGAAATCCAAATCTCTCTCCTACTCTCTATCTCTCTATCTATATACATTTTTGTGGGCAAGCAAGTATTTCACTTTAGACATTGATGTCCTCTGCAGGACTAATTGACATAGCTTGGACTGATGGAGTAATTCAATTACAGAAGAGATACCCCCAGCCTCTTAATATCAAAGGATATTGCAACAAAAGTTCTGAGTCTCCTAAATCTCAGTCTGCCTTATTATCTCTTCATCCAAAAGGTCAAGCATTTGATTAAAGCAAGCATGTGTGAAAATGCTTTTCATATATACTGCAGTGTCAAAATATCAGAACTGGAGTATATTTTAGAAAGGTGAAAGAAATAGAAATGAGTCAGGTTATGACTGTACAGTAAACACACAATAAAAGATTCACCTCTATAGCTAAGGCAATAAAATCTTTTCACAGTGATTTTCCTTTTGATTTTCTCATTGCTGTTGTTCCTGGGGTTTTGTTTGGCTGAAATTTATTTCTGTAACCTAGACCTGTTTTATATATATAAAAAAGTTCAGAAAATTATTTTCTATCCTAAACCAATCTGAGCCTTGTTCAAGTTTTGTCAACTTTTGGGGAAAAAGGATGAGACTCAAATCACACGTGGATCTTTGCCTGATGTAGAAAAGCTGATGTCACCAGTGATTTGGTGAACTGTTGGCAGCTGTTTAAAAGTCCAAGAAAATGTTTATAAAACAATATGCATAATGCAGATTGAAACGTGCAAAATATTCAGTTGCGTCTCTTTTTGTGTGCCTGTGTGTTTCTCTTGTCCTAACAGTGAACTGCGATGTTCAAGATGCAGTCAATAAAATTTCTGGTAAGTCCAATGTAATGAAAGGAGAGGCGACCTAAAAAGACAAAAGTTAATCAGAAATTCTCTATTTGATGATTGGGGGGGGGGGGGGGTTTCTAGTCATAGCGAAACCGGAGCTGCAGATGGCGCTGCTGAGCTGGAAAAGCTCTCAATTCCCCATTAAAACCTGGCAGAAGAATAAGCGGGGGGTCCCTGGGAGAGGAGGGCATTTATTCAGCGGCAAAGGTGCAACGCTCACACAAATGGAGAGGCAGAGGCAGCCGTAGCAGCCGCGCTCCGATATTTCCTTTCCCCCCGCCCTCCTCCCTCGCTTTGAGTGTAATTTTAGATTGAGAATTCAGCTTAAATTCAGGGGGAAAACACTTTGTCAGGCTGAAAGCTGTATAGCTGCAACAGCCAAGGTTATGGGCTATCAAATGCAATTACATTAAAACAGATTATACTGTGCAAATTGAGCCATTTAGAAGGTGAGAACCAAAGAAACCGCTCTGATCTTCCCTCCCTGTTTTTTTTTCCTCCCCCCTCTCTCTCCCCCCTAAATTGCAGTTTTAGTTCCTTTGCAATTCCGAGGTACAAAAGTAGGTGAGACTGCTTTTGTATCTGCAAAGTGCTTCATTTCTGAAGGTAATTCTAAGCGAGGGCAATCTAGCTTAAAAGCTTGGACAACTGGATAATTAGAGCTCTCTCGCTGCTAAAGGACAATCCGCTGAGCCCCGGTGTCTGCACAGACTAGTCCCAACCTCTTCTCCTCTGAGCGGAGGCTATTGGAGACGGCGCGTCTGCACCCAGGCTTCCTGGGAACCCTGAGATGATGGTGCTGGACAAGGAGGACGGTAGGTGAGCTGAGATTCCGGGAGCGCTGCTCGGCGCCTCCACTTTCGGTGCCGTTGGTGGAAAGGACCTGAAAGGTGCAGCGTTTTCTCCCCCTTCCATTCATTTTATTTCTCTGCTGGATGTAACGCCAGGGTTTTCCTCGTCTGCTTTTGGGGTGAGGCAAAGCAAACCAGCCCTGCCGTTTTACTTTAGATTCTAGCGGTGGGGAGCCCGTAAGTTAGGAACGGCTTAATTCTAAAAGCGAGGGCCGGGGAGGGGGATTTCCTTAGTAACAGGATGCCCCCCTCTTCCCTTGTTATTGCTGCCGCCGCCAAGGTAGGGTTAAAACAAACCATCCTTTGCCAATGCCGGAGCAGAGAGCATATAGAGTGGCCAGACATTCTGCCACACTCGTCTTTTTCTCTCTCTCTCTCTCTCTCTTATTCGTAGTTATAAACACCACGACAATGAACGGCGCTACTTGCTCAATGCTTCTTGAAAATAAGTGTTGATCTGATCGCTGGAGGGAGGGAAGACGCTTGGTGGTGGTATTTCTCCCACCCACCCCTTTTAGTCAATGATATAAGTTTGGGAAGTTTTTGCTATTTGAAGAAAAAAAAATCTAAAAATATTTTCAGATGTATTTGTAGAGAATAAGTTCAGACTGGGTATCAAGAATGAGCGTATAGACTTAACAGAAGGAAGGTTTGAAGACTAGTTTTGTTGCTGCATTAGATTGACAGCTTCCCCCCCCAAGCAACTTAAGGTAAGAGGGGGGAGGGTTTCTGGGGGAAAAGACGATGACTGGCTAGCCAAATTTTGCATACTTTTTCTTCTTCAGCTAGAGGAAAGTGAAGAATTTAGAGAAAGCGGAACATCTGTGAAGTTTCAGGCTAAAATACAAAAATGTGTATAGAGAGGTCACCAATGAAACTTTTGTACTATAACATGGGAGTTCAAAAGTCCCTTCCCCCTCCCCCCCCATTCCTTTCTCTTCATTTCTCAAAATCCCATCAGGGACATACTGTGCACTGCAGTCAGGTGCCAGATCTATACATAGTGATGCCATTTAAACATGTTGTCTTTCCTGTTTTTTTTTTAATCATAGCTGGAATGCATAAGCCAAAATGCCTAGTTAGGTAAGGCTTTGTGGTGAGGTAGACCAAGGGAAAGTATGGGAAATTCTGAGGTTTTCAGGGTGAAAATCAACATTATTCCCTCCCCCCCCCCCCGTTTCCAGCTTACTTAAGATACTGTTTTTAAAAATGCTGCTGTTCAAGAAAGTGCTCAGTGGAACTTTTTATCTGGTGACTATTATTGGTATTTGAGATATTGTAGGAGCAGGACACGGTTTGCTTATGGTAGGATCAGGAGGAGTCAGATACCATCTTTTCTGACCAATAAATTTTGTTAAAAGGCATAATACATCTGTTGAGGTAGGCTGCAGTTCATGAAAACGCCTTTTAATAATAATTGTTAGTCAAGAAAGGTGCTATCAGACTCATTCTGTATTGTTTAAGCAGTGTGTAACTAAAATAATACAGTATATTGCTCACAACACTGATCAGTTGTTTTAGTTAATATCTTTTTCCAAAATGCTTAGTTAACACAGTGTGTCGCTTAGCTAGAATAATACCCAGATATTACACCCAAAAATGGATTTTAAAGGTGTTTAAAATGTTTAAAGGTGGAAGATGTTTTTCATATATTTACAAAAATGTATAAATTTTATATCCAGGTGCCAATATGTAATCCATAAAAATCTGTTCTGGGGTAAGTTAAAAATATAAACTTCCATAATTTAATTTACTGAACATTATAACAACAGCCCAGTTTGCCTGCAACAAACTGAACCAGAATGTTGCATTAGGTTTTGTGACCTTATAGCACAGTTTGCAATGAATCTACTTTAGTTGACCATTCTGACTATATTTTAAAATGTTTGAGGTCTTCAATAATGTTACTATTTCAAAAGACCTTAATTTGGACAGATAATCCGATAGGTGAGTGAAAGTTACAATGTAGAATTCGGAATTAACTCCGGTTTTACACCACATCCAAATATTCTGGGGTTTTAAAAAAAATCCCAATCAAGTACCAGAGATTAAAAAATAAGTTGTCCAGAATTAACTATTCTAGTAGCCTCTTCTGACTCATTGGTAGATTATTAGTCTATATATAAAAGTGGCAAAGAATTGTTTTGGGACAACAACAAAAAAAGACTTTGGCACAGTTTGGGTTGGAGGTAACAAGCTGTTTCTAAGGGCTTTGCAAGTAGTGTCTCACACTAAGCATGCTGAAGAATAAAATGGTGTACATTTTTTAAAATCACATTTTGTCAAAAAGGTGTTGCAGGTTTTCAAAGTGCTACTGAAACCCTTCACATCCTTTTGCCTGGAGGTTACACTAGATGAATGGCTCTAATGGATAATAACATAATAGCAGTCATAATTCTCAGAGGAATTTTAAGGTTGCTGAATCAAATAGTTTGTGGCAAAAAGGCTATTTAGAAAGGGTGGCAAACAAATTAAAAAACCACTGCATAAAGTAATTGTAGAGTTGTGCCTTAGATGAGTCTTGAACTGATGGTTATTAATACTGTGCGGCATTGTGCTCTTTGCTATCCTAAACTGGGAAGAAAGTTTCCTTGAGAACTTTATAAGGAAGCTTGTTTACGACCAGAAATTAGTGCACATACAGTATCGATAAGAAATATATGGCAGGCTGCCCTCGATTATCTTGTTGGCACACACTAACTGCTGGTTTCCTTTTTTTTTTTTGACCCCCTTCAGAACTCAAAGGAAAATAAACATTTGATGCTAGTGGTTACTTGTCCTTTTTAGTTCACACTTAGTTGAAAGGGTTGCACATTTGAGGCAGAGCTGGGTGCTAAAGTAAGAAGATGCTTCATGGAAAGATCAAAGAGAGAGTTATCTTCATGTAGAACTCGCTGAAATCAGTAGGAATTGTCTGCTAGATTTATTACATAAAGCAAAACAAAATGGACTGCGTGGAGAAATTAAGAGAAATGAATTTATACTAAGCATTTTCAGCAAACAGGAAAAGTCTGAATAAATGAATCTCTTTTTTTCCATCCCCATCCTATTATTGACAATTGACAAACTTTCAACTTTTAAGCAGATCTGGTGTGTGTGTGTGAGAGAGAGAGGGGGGGGGGGGTTAGAATAACAAACATGGGCATTCTGCATAAATTGGGAAAACTATTTCTAGTAAATTACCTGCATTTGCAGATGTACAGTAAGTGGATAATCTCTATTGTATTTAATGCTGAATAATGAGGGGGGAAAGTAGATACTAAAATTCTTGGAATGAAATCTTAAATTTGACTGATTCAGGCTTAAATGGAAGCATATAGAAAGGAGAAAATTAGCTATTAGATCACAAATGAAGCTAGTAGATCAAATGTAGTCCTGTGGATATAAATGTAGTAGATCAAAATGAAAATGAAGTACAAATGATCATCCTGATAAGTAATACTGAACAAATGAGTATACGGTATATCGAAATTGAACTGTTTTAAGAAATAGGGACTCAATTTTGAAAGTTCTGGAGAATATCTGCAGCTGAAATACAACTAATTAAAATAAAAGCCTTAGGCAAAATATCAGTACATGCTGAGTACACAAATCTTATATTTCATTTTAAAATTCATTCCGCTGAATTCTCAACCTGTGTATTATTATCATGTTGATGCTTCTGATTTATTTCATTTTGAGAATTTAGAAAAAAATAATGTTATTTGGGCATCCTGGTAAAAGTACTTTACTTCTTAAATAAAAATGAGTTGTTGTAATGTCTATTCAACATTTATTTATTCAACCCAGTCGGATGTATTCACATAAAAATGAGTACAACTATCATGCATAAATGGTACATACAATTCTGCAAGAAAATGGAAGTGGTTCAGGAGGAAATTGGATTCTTTCTCGCATTTATTTCAACATTATTTTGAGAAGAGTGCTGTACAATGGGAACACTGAAAAATAGAGAAGCAGAGGAAAGTATGTAAAAAAGAAAGGTGGTTACAGAAATTAAGGCTTTTGGGAAAAGATTTTGAATATATGTAACAGATTAATTATCAAAGTTTATACTACAGATTCTGAAGAGAAGAAAGATAATTCCATTACTGTGGTGGGGGACAATCAGAATCTTTTAAAGAGCTTTAGGCACTTAGTGTTGCATAGATTTCTGTAATAATATCACACGTCAAAATTTTGTTGGTAAATTGATCAAGAAGGTATAATCCACTTGATGGGAGACACCATTAGCTTATTTAAGAAAGCACTTAATAGACAAGAGGCGAGGTAGGACAAAGAGGTAGATAGATACCTATCATCTTAATGGTGAATGCATGAAGATGAACAAGGGAATTGTTCTAAAATGTCATTTTAAGTACTCTTCATCTTAAAAATGCACGTGTAGCATAGCATGCATACAATAAAAAGATTGAACAAATAATTATATATATATATATTGCAGAGTGCTTTCAGTCTTCCCATGATAAGCCCCCTTGCTTTGAAATGGACATGCTTCCATGAGATAACAGATGAAAACTAATCTTTAATTACATGTGGCAATATATAAATTGAATAAGGAAGCTATTGCTGCCAAGGGACTGTATAATGCAGCTGTTCCAGAAAACTATACAGTCCAGGAGGAAGAATAAAGGTACTTTATTTGAAAGTTTATTAACAGGATTGATTATTGATGATAGCAATTGAAATATAATAAAGGTAAGTAGGAATAGATAGTTGGAAGATCTAGCAAAACATGATGAAAAATCAATAAAAATCATACTGATTGCCATAGGTAGCACTTAGACAAGCATTGTGACATTTGGAAAAGCAGCATATCAAATTGATGATATTAGCTATCACATTCTTGGTAAAAACTTTGTAAGCTGAAAGAATAAATATGATGGAGATTCAATATCTGAACATGTTATTGGGTCTTTATAATTAATAACATATCTGTCTTAATGGTTCCCATAAAAAGCTTTTCCCCGTAGACTAAAGATCTGGGAATTGTTTCTCTCTTGGCGAACAGAAAGTTTGTAAATAAGAAAACATGTAAGAAACAAATTCATACCTAAAGGATATGGTTGATATCAAATCTAATTGCTACTTTTGCCAATCCATTTTATCCATTAAAAAAAAGGAAATAAGGCATCCATACAACTATGATGGGACATTTTGTGACTGCAAAGATTCTCCTCTTTCCATTGATTAGTTCATTATTTATTCTCCAGAATTTGGATCCCAAAATCCATATTTACTATCTGTATACTTAAGCAGGTTAGTATTTCTCATTTCCCCCTTCTTTAAATACAGGAATAATACTTCTATGATAGTTTAGGATACACAAAACTTGTAATGTACTTGACACATACAAAAAACTGCTGTTATAAAGATACTTGGAAGACAGCTTCTCTTTATGATGGTAACTTTGAGGCTGTAATTGACTGTGGTTAGATTTAATTGAAATTAGCAGGAATTTGAGAGGAATTGCTGTTTCAGAATGGCAGAAACCTTATGTGTGACAATGTTTGCAAATACAATCAATGCCTAGACCTTT